>JAXQQM020071477.1:0-80021 GCA_034641835.2 Pinus albicaulis
TGAACAAAAGCACTAACTGAGTCATGAATTTCATGATTCTCTTCTTTGAAATTGTTGAACAACTCTATCTGAATGGTTTCCAAGAAATTTGTTTCATGTTGTTCGTACTGATTTCGTGCTATTCTTCTTTGCATCATATCCCTTGCATTTGGAAAAACGCGTGAATTTTTCTTCCAATATTCATATATTGTTTTTTTAACATTTCCTCCAAGTCTATCTTTGTATGTTTACCTACAAATAGCCCTCTAACAAGCGAGTTCATCATTTACATCTATTTGCAACCAAAATTTATGATGTTTGTGCAAAGTTTTTCATGAGGTTCCTAATGCTCATGCCATAGATTTTACCAAGTGATTCTCTTTAGTACTTGATGAAACCACTGGCATATGTATTGCTCTACGTACAACTAAAACATTTTTCTATCTAGATCTTCTAATTGAATTTATAGCAATATTTATATTTTGTATCACATTTTCCTTCATTTTTTATCTTTTTTTTTTATTTTCAAATACCCAATAAAGTCATAGCTTTTAATTTCCTTAATGATAGGAGACCTTTCAACATTTGGGCTTGAACTGTCACATTTTCCTTTATGAAGTACGTATCAAAAATGCATTTAACACGATATCTTATAGCATGGTCAGCTCTTTTATCTCCATATGTGTGATTGTCAACATTTTCTAACATCTCATCATCGACATTGATTTCATCTGTACATATTTGAATGAATAGTACATAATAAGTTTACATATTCTATAAATAACTAGATTAATAAATATGTATAATTTCAATAATACTCACATGTGTTCAACATATATATATATACACACACACACACACATACCTTGTGATTCAATTTCTTCACTTGAATTTCTTTCAACATTTTCACCATCTTCAATCATTGGTTCAATATCTCTTTCTATTTCTCTTTCAAAATTTTGTATCTCATCATCAATGTTTTGAGGAATATCTCTCTCTGTTTACATTGCAAAATATTTTTCAAATTAGTTCATCAAATAAAAATTAAGCTTCACATTTTACACTAGGAAAATTTTAAATATCAAATTCATAATATTTACATTTACATACCTGCTTCAACTTCTAGTTGAGGTTGATTTTCCCTTTCAATATTTGAGAGTGCTTCTCTCTTTCTTTTGCGAGATTCTCTCGTCTCTTCTCTACGTTCCTTAGGGTCTCTTTTTCGATCCTATTTTCTCGCGCAATTCCTTCAATTTCCCATGATAATAGAGTATGGCGTTCAAAAACTTTCCTTCAAAAATTTAGACAAAAACTCAATTAAAAAAACATCACAAAAGATTTAATTTAAGAAAAAAAACTCATTTTAAAAATTTTGCAAAAAATACATACTTTAATCCAAAACACTTACTTTAAAAAATCCAAGAAGAAAAAGTCTTATAAAAATGAAATGAAGCTTAAAATATTTCTTTCCAAGTCCTACAAAAAAAAATCATTTAAAAATTTAGACAAAAACTCGTTTTAAAAAATCATTATAAAAGATTTACTTCAACCCAAAACACGTACTCTAAAAAAATGTCACTTCAAAAAATACCTCCAAAAAATGTCCATTGAAAATTAATTCCAAATTCATAAAAAATGCCACTTTAAAAAATACTTTAAAAAATCCTCTAAAAAAATATCACTTTAAAAAATACCTCAAAAAAATGTCCTTTGAATATTAAGCCTAAAAAGAGTCCTTTTAAAATTAAGCCTAAAACGATTCCTTTGAAAATTAAGCCCAAAACCTCTAAAAACAATCAAAACTAAGCCCAAATCCTCTAAAAACAAAATACCTTAAAAAAAATGAAGCCCAAAAAACATCCAAAAAATGTATCACATACCTTCAAGAAATGTACTTTGAATGTAATGTCCTTTGAATGTACCTCCAAAAAAATTCCTTAAACCCAAAACAATCCTTTGCAAAATGTCCTTTGAATGTACCTCCAAGAAAATTCCTTAAACACAAAAAAATCCTTTGCAAAAATTTCCTTGGAATGTACTTCCAAGAAAAGTCCTTAAACCCAAAACAATTCTTTGCAAATCAGACCAAGACCTTTGCAAAATGAGACCAAATGTGCGAAAATAATGAATCCTTTTACGTCAATTTATATTGCCACAAAATGTTTTTTTGGAGGGGCTTCGTGGTATTTTCCAGATGACGGAAAGTCAGGTAAAAGTTTGATTGAACTTTTATGTCGTTAGACTTGACGGGCCGTCGGCGCAAAAAACAATTCAGCCGAACTTTTTTTAAGAGTTCGGCCGAACTAACACGTCTTCAATTACGCAGAGCCAAGCTCTGAATACATATATTCAACTTTGGATTGATTAAACTCCATGAAACATTCTGAATTAACTGTCAGAACCAAGACAAGCATTTTCAAAATTCAATCTACTTTCAGGAAATATAACATTTATGGAATTTCATAAATATTTACTAATTTTAATTAATTTTGTAATAAAATGGGTGAAAACAATTTCTGAAGGTCATTATGATTTAGTGAACTCATAATTTTGTATCTTCCAAAATACATGGTAAAAAAATTGAAAAAACTATGGTGCATTACATTGGTCCATCGTCTGTAACAAGTAGTTTTTCAGATTTTTAGTTTATAACTTATATGTTAAGAAATTTCGTGCGTCTCAAAACATATTCAAAATATGTAGTTTTTTCATATTAGAACAGTTCAAAAAATTCTAGTAATTATGATATGCATCAGTTGGCTTTGTAAATATAACAAAAATGAAGTAGACTCTGTCTAGATTGTTGTAACACATTTTGTTTTTCAAAAACACAAAGTTTCAAAGGATACATCAGTGTGTATTAACATGACTTCTTATGAATCAATTGATTGTTAAAAACCACACTCAAAGAAACGCTAAGTTGAAATATCAAATGTGTATAAAAAAATCCAAAAAATAAGTAATAGAAAGCTAATAAAATTTCTAACAACTTTTATTTTTATCACAAAATGGAATTCTAAATAAAAAATTGTTTTGGCTTGCAAAAAGTTGAAGAACATAAAAAAATGAATTTTTTTTTCTCAAAAAAGGGCAAAAAGTGTAACGCAACTTCACATTTTCACCCAATATATATTCTGATAGCTTTTTCTGGATCATCGAGGATGAACGTTTGGCTCCCATACTAATAAATAGTGCATAATGTGAAGGTTCTTGAGTCACTGAGCTCGTCTAACCTGTAGGATTTCTATAATTCCCTGCATATCTCTCTAAACCTAATATTTTGGAACAATGGGGAAATTTTTAGGATATTTTTTTTTATAATTAAAAACAATTTATGTGTTGTTAGAACTCTATATTTTAATTATACTTTGTTGGCTTGCAATTCCTACTTTCTAGAAATCTATTCAACTGTAATTTAATTCTATATACAAGTGAGTTTCATGGTGTTATCTCCTGAGTGTGAGATTGTCTCACAAAAAATATGCAAAGCTCTTCAATTATGTATTTATATTTATGTTTTGGTATCAGAGGTAGGGATCATGACTCTGTTGTTGAGCATAACTAGTGTGATAGTTAAATGTGTGTGAGGATCAAGTTGTTTGAGCTTGAAGGAGCGCAACCCCTTGTACATGTTAGAAATTTCATGGCACTAATGAGTCAACTACATGGTGTGTTGCGTCAAAGTGCATGGATTGTAGAACCTACTTCAACTTTTGATTTTATAAGGTATGTATCAAACAACCTTGAAAGGATATTTGTGAAGCTATGTTTTTGCATAAGATTTGAGAACCTATGTCAAATAAATTAGTGAAGGAAGATCATGGCTTGAGCTGAGAGCCAAGATGTTGAGGGAGTGCTAGGTTCCTTCTGTGCACTAAGGTGAAGAAAGTCCCACTATGGATTAATTGTGTGGGTTGTTTCAAACATTGTGATTGACCCGTGATGTTGTCTAAAAAAACCCCAACTTCATGAAAGGGATTATAAATATATTCAGTCTCATCAGGTGTTCTATAAAAGTGAATGGCCATATATTTAGTTATTCATGTAGGTTTTAACCCTGTAAAGAAATTATCTGCAAACGAATCTTAAAGATAGAAAAAAAACAGTAGCGAGAGCATAAAACATAAAACAGATAAACACAGAGATATTCCCTTGGATCCCAAATCGGGACGACCAGCTTGATTTTTCATTATATTCCTTTTAGTGTTACAACACATATATATACATGCCAGAGCATACATAAACCCCAATCCATTAACCCTGGAACATAACCGTAGTTCCCTTGACCGGATCTAAAAAATACCAAGGGCTGAAAACCATCGTACCCCAAAACCATGTGCAAACCCATGCACAAGACCATGGGCAGATCTGCCCACCGAAAAATAAGGACCAAAAAAAATGTTTGGGGCACTGCCCTGGACCCTGACAGGGGGAGCTACCACCCCCCCTGTGACCCCCCAACGTTGCACCCAGCACAACATACAGGGGGGCAATCTCCCCTTCTATGACCCCCCCCCCAAGCGTGACTAGTCATGGAAAGAATATAACACATACCCAACATTCTCCCACTTGTTGTTTTCTTTCCACAGGAGAGCTTAGTCATTAGCCCAGTTCTGCAACACCCATTGTTTCTCTACACCAAATAACTTCTGAGTGCTTACAGACTTCATCAATGCATCTACAACATTCTTCAAAGTGTCCACCTTTACCAGCAACACCCTTTTAGCCTCAACCATATCTCTCAAAAAGTGATATTGAACATCAATGTGCTTTGTCATTGAATGATAAGCAGGGTTCTTAGCCAAGAAAATTGCACTTTGGCTATCACAATCTTTCCTTATAGCTCGCTGCACCAACCCCATAGTTTAACACAATCTCTGCAACGAAACTACTTCCTTTCTTTCATGAGTGGCTGCTATGTATTCAGCCTATGTAGTTGAAAGAGCCACTACAGACTGTCGTTTACTCATCCAACTGACTGCACCTCCAAATAGGCTAAACACATACCCACTTGTAGATCTTCTTTGGTCCAGATCTCCAGCCCAGTCTGTATCAACAAAACCACGAATGTCCAACACTCTTTCCAATCATGGTCTTCCCTAGTAGCACAAGCCATAATCACTAGTGCCATGTAAATATCTAAAACCTGTTTCACTGTTGTCCAATGCTCTTTCCCTGGGTTTGACATAAACCTGCTCAATACTCCCACTGCATGTGCAATGTCTGGTCTAGTACAAATCATTGCATACATTAGGCTACCCATTGCACTTGCATATGGAACATGGGACATATCCTCCTCTTCTTCTTGTGTCTTGGGACACTGTTCAGCAGACATATTTGTACCTACAGGAATCAGAACATTCACTGATTTACTATCCTTCATATTGAACCTCTGCAATATAGTCTCGACATACTTCCTCTGGTTTAACCAGAGCTTCCTCTTTGCCCAATCTCTCTTAATTTCCATGCCCAAAATATAGTTTACAGCACCAAGATCCTTCATGTCAAATTTGGAGAACAGTTGGGTCTTCAAATATTGGATAATTTCTTTGTCATTTCCAATCAACAACATATCATCCACATACAAGACCAAATAAATAACACAATCACCAATTAATTTAAAATCAACACAGTGATCCTCCTTGATTCTGGTGAAGCCAAGTCCCCGTATGTAGGTATCAAATTTATGATACCACGTTGATGCAGGAGCATCTGAGCGATTTGAATTCAAGTTCGAATCTGAAGCGGGGTATGTGAACGGCCGTGCAAAAGTGGGGCGAAATTATTAAAACTGATGCTAAATTTATGTAACTGATTAATAATTAATGATCTTCCATGTGTGCGAGTAGAATACCAAGAGTTTTCTTTGAGCGATTCGAAGACATTTTGTGGATCTCATACAATTCTTTGAAATTTATATATAATAGCGAATCTGTCATGTGTGAGGATAGAGCGAGTGAGCACAATGTAGTCATATGTGAAATTTGCTACTAGGGCTGAAATGCCTTAGATGTAATCTGGAATTTGTACATAATAGGATATAGATTTCCTGTGTGTTTAATATGGTTACTTACAGTTTAGATTCTTTTGTAAAATTCTGTGCTATGAGGTTACTGATCAACCATCGATCACTGTAAGGATCGATGGTGATCCAATGTCGATATAACATTATAGGAAGGGTTTTCATTTTAATGCAATTGGGTTATTATTCATATGCTGAGTTGGAACCATGAATCAAAAGGGATATGAAACACTGTGACAACCTTGCATTGAAAGGGGTTAAACCCACGTTGAAGTTGAGTGGTTTTGCAGGACTAAACCACCAAAGTCGCGCGGTGTTTGGTCTAGAGGCGGTATTCCCCGTTAGCAATGCGATCCTGTTACAAATTTCCATGTCCCAGAGGAAATACTGCTTCTATCATGTAGCTTTTATGCGTTAATGTTCTGTGGGCAACTTACACAATTTTCGTCCGATCTTGAAGGCAAGAAATCTAAGGGCGTTTTCTCTTAAAGCTTCCCGAAGGATAATCAAGGTATGGAGCCTGGTTTGGTGTGGTGGTATTCTCCCAGCGTTAATGTATGTGGGACCAGTGGAGCTTTAAGTGCTAATTGAATACAATTGCAAACATGTCATTGTATGCGTTGTGGAAAGGTTGGAGATTAATTCCAAAGGGTTCATTTCATTTTATGCATTGTGTAAGGGTTGGATATAAATTCCAAGGGGTTTGAACCATAAAGGAGAGTTATTAAAATTCTATTACTCTGTTTTATAACATTTGAAATGTATTTATATACATATGTGGACCTCAAGAGCGAAGTGTAAGGTTTGGTTTCGGATGTTGAGATGGAAAGAGGCTCACACTTATTGTTCAAGTTTATATAAATTGATTTCTTTGTTTAGAGTACTTCCGATACATGTGTATGTTTATATGAAGACATTGAAGTAGCATAGCGGAAGCATAATGGGCCATAACCCACAGGTCTCAAGATCGAAATATCAGTTTTGTGAATCAAAAATTGATACAGAGTTGAGTTGCAGGTTCATTTTGAAGAAAGAAAGGCAAACCTGCTTGTAGTGGGGTTCGCTCTTCATCAAGGGGTATCGAAGCGGGAAAATAATTTCCTGCGGAGAAGAAGTTTGCGTATAGAGGAAGAAGAGACACAGTTTTTTGAAAACTTGTAAGTTGTTTATTTTACTTTGTAGTGTGAAGGTAGCAGTAGAGGAAGGTGAGATGATTGCAGCAACCTAGAGTAGGAATGCTCAAATGGTTCCACAGGAGCGAACCAGAGAGATGCCGAAAGACTGAGCTCAGGAGAGAGGCTTGGTGAGGTATCTGGTAGCAGGGAGGACTTGCTATTGCAGAGGTTTGTTGTAGCTCACAGAGGACAATTCCATAGAGGATATGGGTGAGAATTGTTCAGGAGATGTTGCTACAAGAGGATCACGAAGAATAGTTCGACAGATCACGTGGTTAGACTTGCTGACAGCTGGAGAAGACATATGACTAGGAGGTCATATATTTTTGTGCCTCGGGAGTCTGATGCAGGGGCATCTAACCAATTCGAATTCAAGTTCGAATCTGAAGCGGGGTATGCGAACGACCGTGCAAAATTGGGGTGAAATTATTAAAACTGATGTTGAATTTATGTAATTGATTAATAATTAATGATCTTCCATGTGTGCAAGTAGAAGACCAAGAGTTTTCTTTGAGCGATTCGGAGAGATTTTTTGGATCTCATACGATTCTTTGAAATTTATATATAATAGCGAATCTGTCATGTGTGAGGACAGAGCGAGTGAGCATAATGTAGTCATATGTGAAATTTGCTACTAAGGCTGAAATGCCTTAGATGTAATCCGGCATTTGTACATAATAGGATATATATTTTCTGTGTGTTTAGTATGGTTACTTATAGTTTAGATTCATTTATAAAATTATGTGCTACAAGGTTACTGATCAACCATCGATCACTGTAAGGATCGATGGTGATCCAATGTCGATATAATATTATAGGAAGGGTTTTCATTTTAATGAAATTGGGTTATTATTCATATGTTGAGTTGGAACCGTGAATCAAAAGGGATACGAAATGTTGTGACAACCCTGCATTGAAAGGGGTTAAACCCACATTGAAGTTGAGTGGTTTTGCAGGACTAAACCACCAGAGTCGCGCGGAGTTTGGTCTGGAGGTGGTATTCCCTTTAGAAATGCGATCCTATCACAAATTGCCACATCCCAGAGGAAAAACTGCTTATATAGTGTAGCTTTTATGCATTAATGTTCTATGGGCAAATTATGTGATTTTCGTCTGATCCTGAATGCAAGAAATCTAAGGGTGTTCGCTCTTAAAGCTGCCCGAAGGATAATCAAGGTATGGGGCCTAGTTTGGTGTGGTGGTATTCTCCCAGCGTTAATGTATGTGGGACTAGTGGAGCTTTAAGTGCTAATTGAATACAATTGCAAACATGTCATTGTATGCGTTGTGTAAAGGTTGGAGATTAATTCCAAAGGGTTCATTACATTTTATGCATTGTGTAAGGGTTGGATATAAATTCCAAGGGGTTCGAACCATAAAGGGGCATTATTAAAATGCTATTACTCTATTTTATAACATCCGAAATGTATTTATATACATATGTGTACCTCAATAGCGAAGTGTAAGGTTTGGTTTCAAATGTTGAGATGGAAAGAGGCTCGCGCTTATTGTTCGAGTTTATATAACTCGATTTCTTTGTTTAGATTACTTCCAATACATGTGTATGTTTATATGAAGACATTGAAGTAGCGCAGCGGAAGCATAATGGGCCATAACCCACAGGTCTCAGGATCGAAATATCAGTTTTGTGAATCAGCAATTGATAGAGAGTTGAGTTGCAGGTTCATTTTGAAGAAAGAAAGGTGAACCTGCTTGTAGTGGGGTTCGCTCTTCATCACACATCCTTGGTGACTGTCTTAACCCAAACAGAGACTTCTTTAACCTACATACTAGTTCTTTATTCCCCTTCACCATAAAGCCTTTAGGTTGTTTCATGTAGATCTCCTCTTCCAGATCCCCATGAAAAATTTTTTGTCTTCACATCCATTTGTTCTACCTCAAAATCAAATGCAGCAACAACAAATAAAAGTAATCTAATAGAAGTAACTTTGGCAACAGGAGAAAAAATATCACCAAAATCAATTCCTAGCACTTGGGAATAACCTTTTGCTGCCAACTGAGCTTTGTATTTCTCCACCTTGCCTTCTACATTCATCTTCTTCTTAAACACCTATTTTCTCCCGATGGGCTTGCTTCCAGCCGGCAACTCCACCAGATCCCATGCCTCATTTTTATGCAAGGATGCCATTTCATCAACCATGGCTTCCTTCCATAATTTTCCATCCTCTAAATATACTACCTCCCTGACAGTTCTAGGATCATCATCATTTATAGTTAAAAGCGTGAAATTGCAGCGTATGGGCTTACAATTTTTTGGTTGTCTTTCCCTCGACCGATCTTCTCATAGCTAGATTTTGTAGGCTCTTCCTCTTCGAGTCTTCTTTTCGTTGTAGAGTCTAATTCATCATCCTTTAGATCAAACCTATCTTCTCAAAGTTCCTTCGTAGACCGATGTTTAACAACATCTTTCACCTCTCTAAACACCACATCTTGGCTATATACAACCTTTCCTTGTTTCTCGGGTTCCAAAGCTTGTAACCCTTTAAACCATCCTTATACCCAATAAAGATGCACCTTTTCCGTATTTATTATCCAACTTGGTCCTTTTTCCTTTGGAACATGTATATATATGCAACACATCCAAATACCCTCATGTGAAAGAGAGGGTTTCTACTGCATCCATACCTCATGTGAGAGTCTATCCTCCAATGATGATGAAGTTGATTTGTTAACCAAGTAACATGCAGCCTCCACTACCTCCTCGCCCAAAATTTTTTGTCCTAACCTCGGTACCACCGAGCATGCTTCTTCCCTTTTCCACTGTTTCGTTCATTCTTCGCAACTTTTTCTTCTTAGGTGTGTATGGAGTATTCTTGTGTCGTGCTATACCACACTTCTTACATAACTCTTCAAATTCCTTCTTGCATAACTCCCCACCATTATCTCGTCCTCGCACCTTTATCTTCTTCTTTGTATGGTTTTCCACCAAAGCCTTAAATTCTTTAAATCATTAAAGACTTCAGATTTCTTCCTCAAGAAATCTATCCATGTATTCTTTGAGAAGTCATCTATGAACGAAACATAGTACACAAACACTACCTAGTGATGGAACCGACACAGTCCAAACACATCACCGTGCACAAGCTCTAATATCTTGTTCACCCTCTTAACACCAAAAGGAAACTCACCCGATTATGCTTCCCATATATACAATGTTCACAAATCAAAATCCAGAGAGCTATTAGACATACCTTCTACCATACCATTTCCATGCAAGATCCTAAGGCCCTTCTCTCCAATATGTCCAAGCCTTTGATTCCATAGCATGGTCTTTATCTAGAGACCACCGGGCTTTCCGCTCCACTTTCAGAATCACATAAATTTTTCACCCAAGAATAAAAGTTTTGCCTCTAAAGCTTCTACGTAGTTCCAATCCGAACTCCCACATTAATACCGTGCTCCCCGAACCATATTACAAGTATCTTTCTAACGTATTTTTACACTCGCATCATCCATCTTTCTACAAATCGATTTCCGTCCAATGAATGTGCACACTGTAGAAGTGTTCTAATCCTTCCACCTGCGCCTTCAGCCTGAATTTTCTATGTCCGATGATTCTAGCCTTCCTATCATAACCTAAGAAGACATCACCGCCATCATATTTCTCATACTCGCGTAACCACCTCTAAGTGCAGTAGTGAAGTGGATGCACCCGAGTCAATCAACCATGACTCGTGATCTACATGTGTATTTGAAGAAGAAGACAATACACATCCCCACCTTCATCCGAGGTGGTTTTTTCCTCCGCAGAAGGAGCATCATCATATCCCATTCCTTTCTTAGGTGCTTTAGATATGCAAATTCTTTTGTAGTGCCCTTCCTTTCCCGCATTTCCAAAAGACATATTTACAAACTTTCCTTAAGATTTAGATCTCCATCTAGATTTAGATCTCCCACTCGAAAACTTATTCTTGTTTTTTCTCTGCACTTTCCGTATAGATAAGGAATCTCCATTCGACTCCCTCCATATTTCTCCGTCTCATTTCTCCGAAAGCAACAGACAATGTCATCAAAATTCAAGGTATTTGTATTGCTACCTATTGAATAACTAGACTCGTCCTACCTAATCCGGTAGAGAACACAACAAACCGATGCACTTATCTTCATCCGAGATTTTAATAGATGACAACTAACTTACCACATTATCAAGGCGTTCGTATGCTCTATCACCGAGTCTCCATCCTTCATCCTCACATTATACAGATTTTTCCATAGGAACAATTTATTCACCAGAGATTTATACTGGTACAAAGTCCCTATATTGTCCCACAAGGTCTTCACAATATCTTTCCCAAATACATTTAACAATACTAAATCTGAGATACACAACCGTAGTGTGCTCTTTGCCTTCCGATCCAATTTATTCCAATCTTCATCTGAAATTTATGTTCATTTAGTACCTGGATCTACCACGATCCACTAATCTTTATCCACCAAAGAAAGATCCTCCATCTTGAGCTTCCACAACTCAAAACTCCTCACCATTAAATTTCTCGATCTCTATCTTTCCCGTCGCTGTCAATCTCTTTCACCGCAAGAATCAATCTCGTATCTTCCCACGAATGTGGTCTACCTCGTGCCCGAGCAAAACCCCTGCCAGAAAGGTATCCCCTTCAAGCTAAAACTTCTCTAATACCAAATGTAGGTTTTAACCCCGTACAAATAAATTATCTCGCAAACGAATCTTAAAGACAAGCGTAAAATAAACGTAGAAAGAGCATAAAACATAAAACAGATAAACACAGATATTCCCCTAGATCCCAAACGGATGACCAGCCTGATTTTTCATTATATTCCTTTAGTGTTACAACACATATATATACATGCCGAAGCATACATAAACCCCAATCCATTAACCCCGGATTAGAACATAACCGTAGATCCCTTAACCGCATCTACAAAATACCAAGTGGCTGAAAGTATCGTACCTCAAAACCATGTGCAAAGCCATGCACAAAACCATGGGCGGATCTGCCCACCGGAAAATAAGGACCAAAAAAAAATTTCCGTGGCACCGCCCGGACTCGACGCGGCGTGGGGGCTACCGCCCCCCGTGGCTCCCCTCGCGCATGACTAGTCATGGAAAGTATTATCACTCGATTTTCCTTGAAGTTTTTAGAAGAGGAAAGGGGTCCGAGGTAACCACAAACCAACTTTTTTAGGTACAGAATCTAGCCGAACCGTACTCCAAAGAGGGCTCTCTTTGTAAAATTTAGCTTTGTTTTGAAAGATATTAGGCTATTTATAATGTCCAGGATTTTTATTGAGTTGGGGTGGTGAAATTCCCATAAATAGGAGGGTAAGACCGAGTATTTCAAGCCATTGGGGCTAATGGAGTCAAAAGTATAGCTTAACTGGATCAAGTTTTTAAACAAAATATGGTTTCACAGGCAAGGTAATCGACAGGAACAATTATAGATCTAAGGTGAATGGAATCGGATCAAAATGGATGAAGGGAAATTAAGAATCCTCTAACACATTCGAAAGAGGGGAAATTGGAGGGATTATTAATAAAGAGCAATTAAGTATTCTTGATACATAATCAAAATGCATAAAATAGCAAAAAAGGAGCAATTAATAATTCACTATTTAAACCATTTCAAAAGAAAACATTTAGAATAACAACGATTAAAATCATATTACACTTAAGCACTTTCTCGATTTATTCCTTTTCGTTAATTATTCGTATATGAGACAAATGATATAATAAACAAGTATAACACTTCAAAACATAAGAGATAGATGACTTATTGATCCTTAGTCCGACGCAAGAATCGTAAAATTCTTTTGCATCGATTCCTCGTCCAAATTCGGCCACACAAAATTTCTCCAAATAAAGACTTTATTCCAAAATAGTCAATGTTACAACAAAGTTTAAGAATCCACCACCTCAATACTCCGATTGAGGGAGTATTTATACAAAAAATTATAAAAAACATCTCATAACAGATTGAGATATAATCTAAGATGACTCATAAGTATTTTACGTTAAAAAACTAGAGACATATGGTCTCGTAGATAAGAGAAATGATAAATCGATATTGTGATGTTTCTCTTTCTTGAGAATGTGTCAGATGCAGTTCAAGATTTGGCTTGTTTTTGTCTCCTTAGTAATTTCGTGCTGGCCGCTTCCGTTTTACCGATACTTTAACTCGTTTATCCTTTTTTTATCGTTCTTTATCATGACTTACTATAGTACATAATAAAAAATTCATGTAAGGATAATTTTTACAAAAAAGTTCAAACATTTCTTTCCACCATTTAGCTTCCTAGATTCTCGTTCTTTGCAGCGGCAAAAGTTCGATTAGGATTTTCATTGAGAAAGGTCTTTAATTTTGAAATCCCTATCTAACAGAGGAAGATAGTCTAAATCTCCGTGAGGGGTATTCTACGGGGTGACATTCAAAGCCACTAGAATTTCCATTTCGGTTCTTGTGGATTCAAATGAATTGGGTGTGCTCTTGATGAAAATGAGCACAAATACAAGCTGGGGAAGGCAATTGCAATTGAGGAATGAACTAAAAGACTAGTCTTAAACTCTCGCTTCGGGCCAGGCGAATTTAAAACAAAAGCCAGTTTTTGCTGCAGTTTAACGGAATTAGGGTAAATACCTATTTTCCGGGAAATAAATGCTGACTAAATAAAGCCCGCTATGGCGATGAACTTTGGATTACTCGACCGCAATTTTCTTCAAGAAAGTAGCGGTTGGAAAATTTCGACAGCTTGGATTTCGAAATTCGTTGCATGGGACACTAATCGATCGCATGAGAGATAGTGAAAATGACGCGGTATGTTTGTTTTGTCCACAAAGTCAAAGGCTGGCAGGTTTTTTATTATTTTAACGGGATGATGTCGCCATACGCGGGTTTCCTGTCATGGGAGGTAAGCGGTAAATCTGCTTCATCGCACCGCTTTTGTGAAAGGCGGTTTTCAAATGAGGGCGAGTGATTCCATACGATGAACGATGCGTGGCGCAACACTCACCAAACTCGCTTGGCCATTGCGCATTATCATTCTGGACAAGGATGGCCGCCGATATCAATGATAACCGTAGATATTTGATTAACCGATCGAACGGCTCATGGGGGAGGTGAGATTACTCGGAAGATAACAGCAGTGGCCCGATGTGATTTATTATGAAATAATCACATCAAAGTAATTTTGATTTGTGGATTAGGTTATTAATTAACCATGAGGGTTAATTAACTTTTATACCGCTAAGTATCCATTTTGTTTATTAATTGAAATTCAACCAATTAATTAAATTTATATGGTTATTTTTTTCAACCAATGGGGCGGGATACATTAATTGGGGAATTTTAAAATAACACGGAAAAGGGAAAATTTGCAAGGATTTAAATAATAAATTAGAAATCAATATGGAATGAATAAAAAGCACTAAGTATAAAACATCAAGGTAATGTATTTAAACTGTGCTTTATGAATAGGGTTTTTAATGAAATATTAAGATAGTTTTCCCTAAGTAAAATGGGATTTTACTTAGGAAAAGATTTCTTAAAGGTGAATAAATGTCTTGATGAATGATTTTAAGTACTTAGCTTTTCAATTATTAGCCGAGGGTTCGGTCCTCCATGTCAAGGAAATTCTCGAGCCGCTCCAATTTTCAAATGTTTTAGTACTAGGAAATTAGTGAAATTTTTAGGGAAAAATGAGAAGGGAAGTTAATAATCCGACTCTTTTCTTTGCTTTTAAAATTTTTCGTTGCAGTGTCCGTATTTTCACTTGTGATGAAAGTAAAGATTTAACACATCTAGAGTCATTATCCATCACATGTAATTCTGCAACAACATCTACCTACCCTTCTACCTACTTTACTCCTACCATTTTTCTTCTTTATTAGGTGCACTTAGACCGGCAAACCCTCATCACACTTTTTTCTTTGCCATTTGTAAATCTATAATTCTATCCTTATTACATCCAAGGGCCTGCATTAAACCCGTTGAGCTCCTTTATTTACTCTACTCATCTACTTATCTACCAATATTAAACAAATAGTTAGATTTTATTCTCTATCTCTAAAACATAAAATTATAGATGAACTAGCCAAGCTTAAACCTGCTTGATTGTTCATAAATTTTGCATAGAATACAGTTTCACACAATTTTATTTATTACATATGATAAAAAAAGAGGGCATTTAGACTTGCACACTTTCCTTGGGCTTTTTGTGGGGTTCATTTTCTTTCACTTTTTTGGCCATTTTATTATTTTCACCCATTGATTTTTCTTTTAGGTATACCCTCTTTACATTTTTTTTAAATTTTTTGATTTTTTGACAATATGGAAAACCTTTGCAACAATAAAAGGTATGAACATATTACATAGCTCATCAACCTAATCAAGATATATGACACCTATTGGTATAGGAGTCTAACACCGGCTCCACTTGGGGATGGCTTTTCCCCGGTGAAAAGTCAAGAACAAACAGTCGATTTCTAATGATTTTGACTAAACCATGGAATTTTTCACTTGTTGCTTTATTGTATGTATGACAAGCACACTTCGAATCTTAGGCCTTCTCCCAAGCCCAACTCCAAAGAAGTTACTACTCCACTCAAAACTCGATACATTACAAAGGATATAGTATATACACAAGCAGTAACTCAGTTATCCTAACAAATAGATCAAAGTAATGTTTCAACATCTACCATTAACCGGTCCTTTCTTCGCTCGTACCATCCAATTTTTTTCTAAAAATATGTATTATTTCTTGCAAAGCATGAATAATATAAGGTCCTTTCCACAGAAGTCAAACTTCCCATGTTTTTCTTTATCCTCTCTTCTAGAATCCCATCTAAAAACTTTGTTTCAACGAAATCTTCTTCTGGTCCTTTTATCAAATATCTTCTTTAGTTTCTCCCGTAATACTGGGATCTTTGATAAACTTCCTCTCTAGTCTACTCTAAATTGATAGTTTGATTTATTCTCCTTTGAATGTCATTAGGTTTCAACTCCAGCTTCTGAAGTAATTTCATTACAGAACTCATAAAAATGAAGGAAATACAACCACAATTACAAACTAAACTAATCACAAGGACCGGTCCTTAACAGAATTTTTGGTGGTGAGTCCGTCCATTTGCTGCATTTGTAAGTTTCTTGTGCCATCTTTTCTTGTTTTTCTTCTCCAATACTTAATATTAATGAGACTTCATGGAAGATTCGCCTAGTCCATTACCCCGAGGGTAATAGGTCATGTGGAATGGCTTAAAGTGATATGATATTTATTGCTGCAACTTATCATCTTCTTAGATTAAGCAGATTATCGCTATGATTTTCTCGTATTTGTGCCCCAAATCTTAACAATATATCGGTTTCTAGGAATCTTGTTATAATCACGTTGTCATTGGCTTGTTCCGGAAGGAATTTCTTCTATCCATTTGGTGAAATAATCATAAGGAAGAGGATCCATTTGTGTTGGAGCAGAAGAAGTGAGGATGGATTTCTTCTCCAATGAAATCCAGTCCCATTTGCTGAAAGGTTTTTCAAGGAAATTGGTTTCCGTGGGTAAAGGTAATAGTTTTCTCTTGCCTCAAAAATTTGACATTTATGGCAAGTAGTAACAAATTTCTTTACATCGAGAACAAGGTTGGCCAACAAAATCCAAATAAGCCAGGATTCGTCTCAGCTGATTTCCGTCAAAGGGTGTCCACCACATTCTCCTACATGGAATTCATTGAGAGCCTTGTCGCTTCATCTTTAACAAACAATTCAATAGAATACCATCATGATTTTTCCAAAAGAGAACATTATCTAAATTACAAAACTTTAAAGATGTCAACTTTAAAAACTTTTTCTTTGTTCTATATAACCCTCGAGGAGCTTGGTGTTTAACAATACATAAATTATATCATCATACCATGGTAAATCTAAGAAGGCCCTGCTGATTTGTGGAGTCACCATCTCCTCAAGCTCATTCAGTTCATTAATATCCAAGGCTTGGCAATTTTTTTTTGTCATGAGTTGAGACAATCCCTATCCTTTATAAGCTTTGTAGGTTTTATCTCAATATCATATTCTAATATGGTAGGAATCCATTTACTCCTTTTTCCTCAATTCCATCTTGAGTTAAGATGTCTTTGACAACAAGATTTGGTACATAGGCTATCACATGAGAATACAATATATAGATTCTAAAATTTTTTTAATGGCTTTTACAAGTGCAAAAGATTTTTTTCCACGATGTTGTATTTTAATGATGCATCCCTTGTTGATTTACTTTCAAAAGGCTATAGGTTTTTCACATCCTTGATCATCCTTTGTAAAAAAAAGGTCATACAAAGGTGTTCGATGCAAATGAAAATATTATGAAGTCTCTATCAAATTGTGGACCGTGCTAACCGTGTTCTAATCAAAGCAATTTTAATTTCTTCAAAATGCTCGTTTGGCTTCTACCGTCCATTTAATACTTGAATCATTTCTTAACATGTTAGTAAGAAATCTGTCTAATTCAACCAAGCTAGATATGAATCTTCTCAAAAAATTGATTTTTCCTATGAAAGCTTGAAGTTCTTTAACATTTCTAGGGTGAGGTATCTCGCAATATAGCTTCTATTCTAGCAGATCGATTCTAATACTATCTTTGGAAATGATATGGCCTAAAATTTTACCTTCTTCAAGACCAAACAAGGACTTTTTTGGATTCAAATAGATACCATACTTTCTCGCATTTTATGAATACTTGTCCGAGATGGTCTAAATGTTGTCGATTTGATTTAGAAAAAACAAGCAAATCATCTAGATATATAACAAGAAAGTCATGAATTTATTTTGCAAATGAAATTTCCATTGCTCTTTGGAAGGTTGTTCAGCCGCTTTTAAGTCCAAATGGAATTTAACGTACTTGAATGTACCCCATGGTGTTGTAAAAGCTATTTTTTCCTGTCATCGTGATGAACCGTAATCCGGTTATATCTTGAGAACCCATCTAAAAGAGAAATCCTTGAATAACCTACTACCCTTGGTAAAATGTGATCCATTTTGGGGCAAAGGTAATTATCCCTTCAAAGAAACCTTATTTACATTTCTTGCAAATCAATTACATAATCTAATCTTCCAATTTTCTTCCTAGTAGGTACTAAATTAGACACCTACCTCCTCGAAACCTAATGGGAGCAATTATCCCCGTTCATACATTCGTTTGATTTCTTTTTTCATTGAATAAAGGCACCCAGACAGGCTGATTCTTCTCGAGTTTCCGTTTGTTCACTATTTTTTCATAGGTATTGTATGTTGAATTATAGAGGTGTCATATGATTTCAAGTCTTCATATCTCCGTAAAGACATCCTAGAATTCTCTTATTAGTTCAACATATTTTGGTTTTTTATCGTATATAAAGATTTAGATAACTTTATTATTTTAGGATTTTCTTCATCTTCGCATTATATTCCTCAATACGCTTTCAATGGTTCCATTTTGCTTTTGAATATCATTAGAGTCAAAAAGATTCTCTCCAAAGGATTAACTTTAGGCAAATGATTATCTTTCAAATTAGATTTCATATTCATCTTCTATAATCTCATCAACCTCCATTTGTTTAAGGTCTTGCATTTTTTGGTGAACTTAGTTGGATGAAGCATTTGAATTGCACTTTTTTTCCAATAAATGTTTATTTCTTGTTCATTTATTTTGATCGTATTCAATGACCGTATCTTCATCTATGTTAATCGTTAGAAAATTTATTCTCTAGAGCCGTAAAATTGTTAATCTAATTTGTCATTTGCAAACATCATTTGACTCTAAAATTGTCTAGTATAGCTAGTCCGTGTTCAATCTCAAATAAATCGATGATTAGGTTCAAATGGTAATTTCACAAGTGTTAGCAAACATTGCAGACTTATGAGCATGCAAATTTGTTTTTCTTGGGATTTTTAGCAAGCCGAGTCTGCAAAAAGGTATTGAGAATCTCCACAACCTGCTCTTCATATTCTCTCATCAGATCATTTGTCAAAAAGGACTTTTGATCTGCTGAATGATTAAATCAGAATTCCTATGACAGATACCTTTAATTGCCCATAATCTTTTGACAAAGTTTGGTCTTCAACATAAGAGCTTCATATTATGCCATATTATTAGTGCATTTAAAGTTCAATCTGTAAGTATGGCCTTCAGCATGATCATTTTCAAGATTGTGTATCCAAATTCCAGCTCCTGCTCCTAATTTATTAACGAAACCATCAAATTCTAAGTGCCAAATAATTTCATGTTCATAATTGGTGTCAGGCGTTTCAGGAACTTTCTTAATAGTGAGATCTAGTTTTTTACTTTCTTCTGGTTTCTCTTGGGTATCTGACGTTTCTTTTTCCTCAGATATTTCCTAAATTTGAATGCTAGATTTATTTGAAAATTCTTTTAGTTCAGTTGCTGGAACTTCTAATTTAGTGGGAAGATCAGATTCAGCGTTATAAAGAATAAATGAGTCCATATCAGAGTGTACTGAGTAGATGGGGAAATTTTCAGGTTTCTCCTGACTACTGACTACATATTTCATTAAAGTTTCTCTGTATAGTCTCTTAGGTTGGCCGAACACTGAAATAGTAGCATAAGACATATCTAATTGAAGATATCCACCGAGCTTTGCACCCCAATATCTGGACAATAGCATACCATATTTTGGAGGAATATCTACTACTATTATATCCATCAAAATTGTTTTTGCAGGGTATTGAACCAATGAAACACACAAGTCTTTGATTAATCCTAAACATCTCACTTGATTTGAATCAAAAGAAAAGATATCTTTATATGGTCTGGTGATATCTAGGTTTAATCTCTCCATTACAGCCTTTGGCATTAGATTGTGAGATGCCCTAGAATCAAGCATGGCATTATGAAGTATTTTATCACGTATGTTTAAAATCACATAAAATGGAGGAGTTCCTCCACTTCCTAGTTTTCCATTTACTTTAGGGCCAAATAATAATCTAGGTTGATCATCAAAAACATTTACTGAGTCATCACTTCCAGTAATATTAAGTGATCTATTGATTTTACTTCGGTAGACATCGTGTTTAGCTAATTCAGACAATGGAACAACTATTTTTAATTTGCCTACTTCAGCTTCCAGATTAAAAGGTTTTTCAATCTGAGTTCTTGTATTTCGAATAGTTGGATTTTCTTTATCTTCTGTGTTTTCGATATTTTTCTGCTTCTTAGGAATATGGTTGTGGGCTGAAGTTGTTTCCGAATCAACTTCTGGAGGTTCCTCTACATTTCCTTTGGGAGGAAGAGTATTGGAAAGTTGTCTGTTATTCAGTTGAGTATCAGATACATCTTCAATTATTGGGTTGGCAGGATTAGGATATGATCTAGAAAGAATATGTACAGGGGTAGTATTGGTTTTACCTTTGAGGGGTTGTTTTGTAGCTTTCTGTTTACTTGTTTCCGGAAAATCAATTCTTCTGCTCCTCAAATTATATTGCTTGTGAAATTCGTAAATGGTTGTATCATATCCTTCCTCAAAATCAAATGATTCTCCTAAATGGGTTTGAAATTGCTTCAGAATTTGAGCTTCTTGATCTTCTTGGGTCAATAAAACTTCTGGTTCATTCTCTCATTCAGTAAAATTGTTTATTTGAACATCTTCAGTTGGTTCCTTAGAAGTTGAGGCTTCAATATAATTTTCCTGGAATGGGGGCCTAATATTTTGGTCATGACCAGTTTTTCCAGTATTTTGATTTTGGTTCCTTTTGAAATTTGGATTTCTCACAGCATTGTTCGGTTGACCATCCCAAGGAGATTTCTTCTCAATCGTTTCTACTCTATCTCCTAGCCTTTCCATTCCTTTGATAATAGCATCCAGTTTCTTTTCAAAAGTTGTGGGTTATTCGTTTAAAGGCATTCTCCTTTCAGCTCTAGCTCTAGCTCGTTTCTCTATCAGGTTGGCTTCAACACTAACAACTATACTTTGCATTTCTTCTAAAGTTTCAGGAGCTCTTTCCCTAAGCTAATACGACATATCAGAATCAAATCCATCAGGGAATTTGATTAATAATGAATCTGGAGGAGGTCTAAGATTTTGGGGAATAGCATTGTAAGCCTTATTGAACCTGGTGACGTAATCTTGCACATTCTCATTTGGTCCTCTCTTTAGTTTTCCAAAGTCTGATAAGATTTGAAGAGAATATTTCTTCTTTTCTCATCTGTTTAAAAATGATCTATAAAGAGCTTGTAAGACAACAACACTATTTGCAGGAAGGTCTCTAAACCAGGTTTTAACTTCTCCAATAAGACTTTGGACAAAAATTCCCATTCTTACATCATTAGCATCTATTTCATAAATTTCAAAATAATCGGTCATATTTTTAGTATGTTGTTGTGCAATGTAAGTACCAGAACCATCAAAAGGAGTGATTTTACTTTGGTAATCTTGAGGCATAGCCCCTAGATTAGCAGGTAATACCAAAGGAGCATATATGTTTTCCATTGCAGGAGGTAACGACGAAATAACAGGTGAGGTTGGTCTATGAGTGGTGGGTGGAGGAATAGAAGGGGTAGTTTGAGGTTGATATGTTTGAGGAAATTTTGATGAACTTGGAGAGGCTGAAGTGATCACGGAAATATTTGATGTTTCTTCAGAAGTAAACTCAAATTGCATGGAATTTTGTAAATGTTTATCAAGATGTGAAGTAACAAATTCTAATCGTATATATTCAAGAAATACTGGGTCTGGAACCAAATTGGACAACTCAGATTCAGAAAAATTTACAAATAAAGATGTTTCAAACTGTTCGTTAAAAGGTTCATCCTCAAGATAAATCCACTTCACAGGACAGGATATTGATCTATAGAGAGGTTGAGAACTACCAGAGCTTTCTTGACTATCTTGTCTCCTAAGAATTATGGGGATCAAATTCGGAGTTTTGAACACAGGCAGTGGATTTGGATCAGGATTAGCCCTGGTGTAACGAGTCCTTTCTGAAGCCAGGTTTCTAGGTGATATTTTTTTTTTTTTTTGTCTAAATGGAATGAAAAATATAACTTCGAAAATCTCTTTAAGAAGTTTTTGATATTGGATTTAAATTTTCTCAAAGATTTATTTGACTAGAGGAACTGATCAAATGTTTGAAACCAAAGTTCAGTTCATAAACTAGACCGGAGATAGACTGAAGAAGCATTTATTTACTTATGCAATTGCAGAGAAAAAGTAGTTCAAAGGCTACCTGGCTAACTTAAGGCTCCGTCTGTAGTTTACAAAAGTAAACAATAGTAATAATAAAATTATTCAAAAGTCCCCAGTGGAGTTGCCACTATGTTATCACTCAGATTTTCCTTGAAGTTGTTAGAAGAGGAAAGGGGTCCGAGGTAACCACAAACCAACTTTTAGGTACAGAATCTAGCCAATCTATACCCAAAGAGGGCTCTCTCTGTAAAATTTAGCTTTGTTTGAAAGATATTAGGCTAGTTATAAAGTCCAGGGATTTTGATTGAGTTTGGGTGGTGAAATTCTATAGCAGAGGGTAAGACTGAGTATTTCGGGCCATTGGGCTAATGGAGTCAAAATTATAGCTTAACTGGATCAAGTTTCTTAACAAAAGATGGTTTCACAGGGCAAGGTAATCAAACAGGGAACAATTATAGATCTAAGGTGAATGGAATGGGATCAAAATGGATGAAGGGAAATTAAGAATCCTTCAACACATTCGAAAGATGGAAATTGAGTGATTATTAATAAAGAGCAATTAAGTATTCTTTACTAAATAATCAAAATGCATAAACTAGAAAAATAGGAGCAATTAAGAATTCACTGTTTAAACCAGTTCAGAAGAAAACATTTAGAATAACAACGATTAAAATCAGATTACACTTAAGCACTTTTTGATTTATTCATTTTCATTAATTATTCAGATATGAGACACAAATGATATAATAAACAAGTATAACACTTCAAAACATAAGAGATAGATGACTTATTGATCCTTAGTCTGACGCAAGAATCCTGTAAAAAGTCTTTTGCATCGATTCCTCATCCAGCTAGCCACACAAAATTTCTCCAACAGCACTTTATTCCAAAATATTCAATGTTACAGCAAAGTCTAAGAATCCACCACCTCAATACTCCGATTGAGGGAGTATTTATACAAAAAATTATAAAAAATATTTCATAACAGATTGAGATATAATCTAAGATGACTCATAAGTATTTTACAACAAACTAGAGACATATGGTCTCGTAGATAAGAGAAATGATAACTGATGTTGTGTTGTTTCCTTCTTTTGAGAATGTGCTGGATGCAGGCCCTAAGATTTGGCTTGTTGTTGTCCTCTTTAGTAATTCTATGATGGCTACTCCGTTTTACTGATACTCTTTAACCTCTGTTTATCCTTTTATCCTTCTTTATCATGACTTACTATAGTACATAATCAAAAATACATGTAAGGATAATTTTACAAAATTTCAAACATTTCTTTCCACCATTTAGCTTCTGGTATTCTGGTTCTTTGCAGCGGCAAAAATTTCGAAGAGGATTTTCACTGAGAACAAGGTCTTTAATTTGGAAATCCCTATCTACTAGAGGCAAATAGTCTAAATCTTTGTGAGGGGCATTCAGAGGTGCGACATTCAAAGCCACAGGAATTTCCATTTCTGGTTCTTGTGGATTCAGAAATTAATTGCGGGTTTTGATAAAAAACGAGCACAGTCACAGGTTGGGGAAGGCAATTGCAATTGAGGAATGAACTAAAGACCAGTCTTAAACTCTGCTTCAGTTTTTCGTGTAGAATTTAAAACAAAAGCTAAGTTTTTATAGAGTTTAACAGGAATTAGGGTAAATACCTGTTTTTTGGGAAATAAACAGTGACTAAACAGGTGCTAGCTATGGCGGATGAACTCTGGATTACTCGACTACAATTTTCTTCAGCAAAGTAGCGGTTGGAAAATTTCGACAGTTGATTTCAAAATTCGTTGCATGGGACACTGATCATTGCATGAGATAGTGAAAATGACGTGGGTATGTTTGTTTTATTCACAAATTCAAAGGTTGGCGGGTTTTTAATTATTTTAATGGATGACGTCAGCAAGTACGGTGGTTTCGTCATGGGAGGTAAGCGGTAAGCGGTTTCCATCACACCGCATTTGGGGAAAGGTGGTTTTCAGCAAAGGGCGAGTGATTCCATACGATGAACGATGCGTGGTGCAGCACTGTTCAGAAAATCACTTGGCCATTGCACGTTATCTTTCGGACGAGGATGGCCAGCGATATCAATGATAACCGTAGATCTTTGATTAACCGATCGAACGGTCGTTGGGGAGGTGAGATGACGGGAAGATAACAAGGCGGGCCTGATGTGATTTATTATGAAATAATCGAATCAGGGGCATTTTGATTGGTGGATTAGGTTATTAATTAACCATGAGGGCTAATTAATCCCTTTATACAGCGGAGTATCAATTTTGTTTATTAATTAGAAATTCAACCAATTAATTAAATTTATATGGTTATTTTTCAACCAAAGGGTCTGGATATTACATTAATTGGGAATTTTAAAATAATACGGGAAAAGGGGAAATTTGCAAGGATTTAAATAACAAATTAGAAATCAATATGGAAATGAATAAAAAGCGCTAAGTATAAAACATCAAGGTAATTTATTTAACTTATGCTTTTATGAATAGGGTTTTTAATGAAATATTGCATAGTTTTTCTAAGTAAAATGGGATTTTACTTAGGAAAATATTTTTTAGAGGTGAATAAATGTCTTGATGAATTATTTTAAGTACTTAGGCTTTTCCAATTATTGGGCCGAGGTTCCGGTCCCTCCAAAAGTCAAGGAAATTCCTTGAGCCCCTCCAATTTTCAAATGCCTTAGTACCTAGGGGAAATTAGTGAAATTTTTAGGGAAAAATGAGAAGGGAAGTTAATAATCTGACTTTTCTTTTTTTGAATTCTTCCAGTGTAGTGTCTGCCTTTGCATTTGTGATGAAAGTAAATATTTAACACATCTAGAGTCATTATCTATCACATTTAATTATGCAACAACA
This sequence comes from Pinus albicaulis, assembly GCA_034641835.2. NCBI lineage: Eukaryota > Viridiplantae > Streptophyta > Pinopsida > Pinales > Pinaceae > Pinus > Pinus albicaulis. The sequence goes on from JAXQQM020071477.1 coordinate 25,196, forward strand.
TCTACCTACCCTACCATTTTTTCTTCTTTATTAGGGTGCACTTAGACTGGCAAACCCTCATCACACTCTTTCTTTTACATTTGGAAATCTATCTAATTCTATCCTTATTACATCCAAGGGCTCAAATTAAACTGTTGAGCTCCTTTTATTTACTCTACCTACCTACTTATCTACCAAGATTAAAAAGTTTGGTCAGATTTTTTTCTCTATTTCTAAAACATAAAATTGAAAGATGACCTAGCCAAGGGCATAGAATACAAGTTGCACACAATTTTTTTTATTACATAAGAGCAAAAAAAGTAGTGGCATTTAGACTTGCACACTTTCCTTGGCCTTTCTTTTGGTGGGGTTCATTTTCTTTCACTTTTTTGGCCATTTTATTCTTTTCACCCTTTGATTTTTCTTTTAGGGTATACCCTCTTTACATTTCTTAAATTTTTTGATTTTTTGACAATATGGAAAACCTTGGCAACAAGAAAAGGTATGAACATATTACATAGCTCATCAAGTCAATCATTATATATGACACCTATTGGTATAGGAGTCTAATAGAAAGAATATAACACATACCCAACAATTCATTGATTTATTCGAGATGCAACCAGTGGTCTAGCCAACCTGGTTTTGGATGAATCTAGTGGTTGAGCCTATTTCTCTCCTTCTTTCCCTTGACTAACTACTCTCCATCATTCCTCACACTTTCCTTTTATACTTCCTATTTATAAATTTCACTACAAGGGGAAAGCCCCATTCTTGACAATTATCGCACATGAAATTTCTCAAAGATGTCATGTTCATCATTATATATTTAATACTATATAGTATGTTGGAATTAGAGATGTTCTGATCATACTTACTCATAATGGATCTAGTTTTTCCCACTTGTGAGTAGGGCCAAGTCAGGGTGGGTGGTAACAGCGATGAATGCTCCACAATTGAATGATCCACAGTACAAGATATTCATTAGTTTACATTTACTAAGATTCGAAGGATCTATTTGGAAGTAGGGTATCTTTACTTCTAAGATATAGCGATATAACTAGTGAATAATATCTTATATGGGATCTAGGTACATGTTCATGTTTTATTAGGGTGATATGATCCCTAATTTGGAGGGTTTCTAACTGATCATGGGTCTCCCTATAGACAAAGAATTTATAGCATTTAATGATTTTATTGAGGAGAGGAGTGAGGAGGAGCTAGAATCAAGTTATTATTTAGAAGGATAAGTTCCATAGATATGATAAATTTAGGAGTGGGGATGAGATTAACATGGTTCAATAGTACCATTGTTGAGGATACTTATTACAAGGGTTGTTACCATGACTGTAGCTAAATTCCATGGAGTTATGTATTTTGATGTAGTGAGAATTATTCATAGAGTAGAGTTTGTAGTCTTATTATGCTATGAGAATTTATATCTAGGTTAGACATATCCTAACTTAGACAAGATTACTAATGGAGGGAGTATCTTACTAGCTATTGATATATTTTTGTCATAATGTCTATGGGGGCATCTCAGGCGATGGAGAAAAAAGATATATTATTATTAAACCTATCTATACTCTCATTAAGGTATAGTATAGCGAGGGCTATAGAAGGATGGCCCAAAGTTGATACATTGAGAATAGGAGGACACATAATTTAGAGAGAGATGTTTCTTTTATAAATATTACAAACTAAGGAGAGTATTGCACATGATATATGTACTATTAGATAAATTTATATGAGGATGCATTACCAAACAAATAAGGTGACATTGTCATAAGGAGACATTCCTACTATTCTAAGACTATAACCTATCAAACATTATACTCATAGGTAGAACATTAGGGGAGATTGAATTGTAGATATGTAGGATAGATTGAAGTGGTTAAGGTATCTTGTAGATAGTGGATGGCCTAACATAGTGGCTCAAAATTGTAAACACTTGTCCCACATTTACCCAAATCCACAAGCTCGCCAAAGGTAAACATGAGATGAGAGTTACTTTGGAAGAACCGATTTCCAGGATCCACTTATGCAAAATGGGTCCACGTGTATAGAACTAACTCCAATCACCCAGTGACACATGATCACATTGTTATCAAAATAATTTTGATTAAACACTATTTCATTTTAGTTATGATACGTTAAATTTAATAAAACTTTCTATTTTTGGAAATTTTTGTTGGGTGTGGAGTCTGATTATCTTCTTTATTTAAATTTCGTTGCGTTGGACCATTGTTATTAACGGGGTGGAAACACCACCTGTCGTTTAATCACCGTCAGGGGGGTCCAGGGGGATGGCGCTGACCTTTTGGAGTCCCCCCTTGAGGGGGGATTTAGGGGCAGTGCCCTTGAATCTTAAAAACATATGTAAAATTTCCTTGTAAAATATTGTAATTTCATATTCAATTTGGGTCGTTCATTAGGGACATGATATGCCGGTATAAGTTATGTTTAATTTAGGGTTTGTTTTCCCAAGAAATAAACCCCTCTTTTGTATGATGGTATTGTATTGCGACTATGTATCATGTGTATATTTTGAGCGAGAAATATAAAGGGGGACTGTGTTAGAGAGTAGATGATATTACAATGGATCTGTTGTAGGTTGTGTATCTTCATTTTGCTAGAAAATAAAAAGAAAGGAGTGGTTGTTTCCATGGACATATCCCAAGTTGGGTGAATCACATATATTTGTGTCTCTCTTGTTTTATATGTTAGTTTTTTGTTTGTTTTTCTGCATATTTTATGTGTTCCATTTCTCTGTAATATATAATTTTCTAACAACTTGTATCAGATCTGAAGGTTTATTTGGCTGATAAAATCACAGGAAAGAAGGTTCTTGGTACGAGTAGGTTTAGGGTCGAGAAATTTAGTGGCCAAAACTATCCGCTATGGAAGATGCAGATGGAATATTATCTGTTTTAGAAAGACCTGTACCTACCATTGCATGGAAAAATAAAGAATCTATCAAGTATAACAGATAAATAATGGGGCATTCTCGACAGTAAGGCACTTGCGGCAATAAGGTTGTGCCTAGCGGCATTGGTAGCCTTCAATATTTTGAAGGAAACAAAAATAGAGGGTTTAATGACGACATTGACGAAACTATATGAAAAACCCTCGACCTCAAACCATGTATTTCTTATGAAAATTTTATTTAATATGAAGATGTCGAAAGGTGGATTTGTTGTTGACCATTTAAATGAATTTAATATGGTTACCAGTCAGTTAAGTTCTGTAGGGGTAAAATTTTATGATGAGGTTAGGTCTCTGTTATTTCTATTCTCATTGCTAGAAATTTGGAATGGTTTAGTTCTAGCCACTAGTAACTTTGTCTCTAGAACTAGTAGTTTAAATTTTGATGATGTTGTTTGTGCTATCCTTAGTGAGGAAATGCGACGGAAAAGCTCACATGAGACATCGGGTAATGCTTTGAATGCAGATACTTGGGGAAGAAAAATGGAAAGAGGAAAGAGCTTAGGATATCTTAGTAAATCAAGAAAAGGTTGATCCAAGTCCAGATCGGGGATAGTGTGCTGGAAATGCTAGAAGAAAGGGCACCTGAAGAAATACTATAAGTCTCAGAAGGGAAAAGGAGACCCACAACAAGAAAAAAGTCATGAGGAAAATGTGACAAGTGATTTGTTACAATATGCTTTGATTCTTTCTTTAGAAAATGTTATTGATTCCCAAGTGGTAGATTCAGGGGCCTCATTCCATGCCATACCTGATAAGAAACATTTTCGTGACAATGTTCAATGAGATTTTGGACAGGTTCGTTTAGGTGGTGATAAACCCTATAAAATCGTTGGAATAGATAAAGTTCTTGTAAAACAGTAGAATGGAAACTTGTGGTTATTAAAGGAGGTAAGGCATGTTCCATATCTAAAGAAACATTTGATTTCAACAAGGAAGTTAGGTGGTGAAGGTTGTGTGACAACTTTTACAGCTAAAACCTGGAAGGTCACTAAAGGAGCCGTAGTAATAGAAAAAGGAGAAAATGTTGGTACATTGTATTTATGAAATGGTATTTACAATTTTTCTAATGCTTTAAACTCCACTAGAGCAGATGCAAAATTGTGGCATCATAGGCTCGGACACATGAGTGAGAAGGGGATGAAGATTCTTCGCTGAAGAAATTTTTTGTTAGGTTTGAAGAATATTGATTTGGAAATTGTGAGAATTATGTTTATGGAAAACAGAAGAGAGTAAAATTTCTTAGAGTTGGGAAAGAAAAGAAGAGAGAAAAAATAGACCTTGTGCATAAAGATGTATGGGTAACTATCATCTCTTGGTGGCTCACATTATTGTGTTACTTTCATTTTTAATGAAACTATAAGAACTTGGATTTATTGTATTCAGAATAAATGTGATGTATTTGATACTTTCAAGAAACAGAAAGATTTAGCTGAGATTGAGATAGCAAAGAAGTTGAAATGCCTCAAATCAGACAATGGAGTTGAATATTACAGCAAAGAGTTTGATAGTTACTGTTCAAAGCACGAAATTCGTAGAGAGAAGACAGATCCAAGAACACCATAGGAAAATGGTGTGTCATAAAGGATGAACATGACAATCATGGAGCGTGCAAGGTGCATGAGATTGCATGTAGGATTGCCTTTATAATTTTGGGTAGATGTTGTAGATAATATTGTTTATCTAATAAACATTTGGCCTTCAATTTCCTTGGATGGTGGTATTCTAGAGGAGGCATGGACAGGTAAAAAGGTAAAATACTCTTTTTAAAAGCCTTTTGGTTGTGAGGCCTTTGTCCATATTAATAAAGAAAATAGAACAAAGCTTGAGGAAAAATCAAATAAATGTACCTTTATTGGATATGGTGTTAATGATTTTGTTTATCTCTTATATGATTATGAAAATCACAAAATAATTAGGAGAGATATAATATTCAATGAAAAGGTCTTGTATAAGGGTCAACTGTACGAAAAGGAACAGGAAAAAAAAAACAAAGAATACATAATTCTTGATGAGATCACAGAAAAAGTAAATGTTCCCGAAAATAATAACGATCAAGAGCCACAACAACAACAACTACCACCACAACAGCAACAGGCACCTAAAACACTTGAAAGTGGTGTCAGAAGATCTACCAGGATAATTATACCCCTTGAACGATACACTCCTTCATTATATTATGTATTTTTCATGGATTCTAGTGAACCAGATGGTGATAAGAATAAATGTAGGTAGAAACCGGGAAGAATTGGGAGCTAGACATGAAAGAAGAGATGGACTCCTTAAGACATAACCAGACTTGGGACTTAGTTATGTTTCCTCCAAGTAAAACAACATTGCAAAATAAATTGGTTTATAGGTTGAAGGAAGAAGATGGAGGAAAACAAAGATACAAAGCTAGACATGTGGTGAAGGGTTTTGCACAAAAGAAAGGTATTGACTTAGATGAAATTTTTTCACCTGTTGTTAAAATGACTTCAATCAAAACTATTTTAAGCCTTGTAGCAGTGAAATATTTTCATCTTTAACAGTTATATGTCAGAACAACCTTTCTCCATGTAAATTTGGAGGAAGAGATCTATATGCAACAACCACAAGGATATGAGGTCAAACCGAAGGAAAAAATAGGGTGTAGGTTGAAGAAGAGCTTGTATGGAAGCTATATTATATTGTTATTATATGTAGATGACATGCTTGTTGTAGGATCTAGCATACAAGAAATAAATGTGCTCAAAGGAAAATTGGAAAATTCATTTGCAATGAAGGATTTGGGAGCTGCAAAACAAATCTTCGGTATGAGAATAACTAGAGACCGGAAAAATCGCAAATTAGCATGTCTAAGAATGAGTACATACAAAAGGCATTGAAAATATTTAATATGAAGAATGAAAAACCACTTCGTACACCTTTGGCTAGCTATTTCCAAGTTAGTAAGGAGATGTGCCCCAAGACTCAAGAAGAAATGGATTATATGTCTAAAGTTCCATATGCATCATCAGTTGGAAGCTTAATGTATGCAATGGTCTGCATAAGGCTTGATATTGCACATGCAATGGGATTTTTAAGAAGGTACATGAACAATCTAGGAAAATAACATTGGATGGCATTGAAATGGATTCTCAGATAATTTAGAGGTACCACAAATCAAGAATTATTCTTTGGTGGTTCAAACATTGATCTCTAGGAATATGCTGATGTAGATATGATAGGTGATAGAGATAACAGAAGGAGCACTACAGTGTATGTATTCACTGTAGGTGTAATAAATGTTATATGTGTTTCAAAACTGCAAAGTTTTGTTGCACTTTCAACAATAGAAGCAGTGTATGTTGCTGCTATAGAGGCTAGTAAGGAAATGATTTGGTTACAAAGGTTTATGGATGAATTGGATAAGAAGAAAGAGATGGGAAGGTTATACAGTGACAACCAGAGTTCCACTCATCTTTCAAAGAACTCATAATTTCATTCCAGGACTAAACACATACAACTCAAGTACCATTTCATACGGTGAGTGTTCGAGGATGGAGAGTTGAAGCTAGAAAAGATACACACTAGCAAGAATGCTACAGATATGTTAACAAAAGTTGTAACCAGGGATAAATCGAGATTCTTCTCAGTTCAATTGGTCTTCAGGTATGATGATGAAGATGAGAAACAACGAGATCCAAAGTGGAGTCATTATCCAACAAATGAAGTAGCAGTGGATTTGCTACAATCAGTCTCCAAGTTTTAGATATACCACCGCACTGGACCCCTATTATTAATGGGGTGGTGACGCCGCCCGTCGTTTGATTATCGTAAGGGGTGTATAGGGGGAGGGCGACGATGACATTTTAGATCGCCCCACCCCACCCCCCCCCCCCGCGAGCGTGAGGTTTCAGGGGCAGTGCCCATGAAGCTAAAAATAGATGTAAAATTGCCTTGTAAAATATTGTAATTTCATAGTCAATATGGGTCGTTCATTAGGAAAATGATCTCATGGTAGAAGTTATGTTTAATTTAGGGGTTTTTTCCCTAGAAGGAAACACCTATGTTGTATGAGGGTATTATATTGCGGATGTGTATTGTGTTTATATTCTGAGCGAGAAATAGAAAGAGGGTCTATGTGAGAGATTAGATTATATTACAATGTGTATTTTCCATGCTTTTTCCAAAAAAAAAGATTCATTAATTTCATTTTGTTCTAAAAGTTACTCTCCCAAATTTTGTATTATAAAATTATCTTAAAAATCGCCAAAATTTTATATAGAGACTCTATAAAAATACTAGAAATTTTAATACTTTTACAAAAACATTAACAAACATTTTACAAATTTCATTTTATGTACTAGTGAGCTTCACCAATGTTTCTAAACTTTAAATAAATTTTCATCATTATAATTTTCCTTGATCTGTTGTAGGTTATGTCCCTTCATTTTACTAGATAATAAAAAGGAAGGATTGGTTGTTTCCGTGGACATAGCCAGAGTTGGGTGAACCACATATATCTGTGTCTCTCTTGTTTTATATGTTAGTTTGTGTTTGTGTTTCTGCATATTTTATGTATTCCATTGCTTTGTAATATATAGTTTTCTAACATTTTTCAGGTTATAAAATTGGGAGGCTTTGTTTTAGGACTTCCTCATGGATATATTCAAAATTAGGTATTATGATAGTAAAACGAATATTGCATCCGAAAGTTATGACCCCCGTGAAGTTAGAGGTCTCAATAATTCATTTATACAAAAACTTTGTGTGCATAGTACCTGTATCTTATAAATACATATATGTTTACTAATTCAATAATCCCACCATAGAATCATCAAGAAGATTCTAATTCCCTTTCATAATAGTCTCCATAACATTTCTTAGATCATGCATTCAATCAAAAATCACTTACCAATCAAAACATGATAAGAGCCATAACTAGAATTTGTCATGAAACAATGTTTATAACCAACATATAATCAGAATAATAACAATGATATAAAAATCATCATATCCACATCATAACAAGTAAATTTACTTATCGAATACAAGAGTAAATATATCTTATTAACCTATGCAAAATACAATCAAGTTAAATACTTCCACGTACTGCTCGACCATAGGTTTGCAAGTCATTCCTTAGAGAAATCACCCCTATGTCATATTCCAATAAAGAATGTGGGATATAATGGAATAAACCAACCAAAACCAAGCCAGAGCTTCCAAATGCCAAACCACCTCAACCTTGAACCAGTGTTCCACCCCATGACCGTACATCACTAACATAAAAATATCGGTCTCTACCCAAGCTGTTGAGGGCTTCATAGTGTTTGTTCCAACGTGGCTCTAGGAGTAGTAACTTAACCCACAACTATTGCAGGGCTCAAGAGAATTTTTCCAACCAAGGTTCTCGGACTAGTAACTAAACCCACTGAAGGCTCTAGAACGTTTTTCCAACTAAGGCTTCTAGGACTAGTAACTCAACCCAGGTTATTCTAGGGCTTCCAGAGTGTTTCTCCAAACAAGGTTGCAAGAACAAGTAACTTAGCCCATAGCCATAAGTAACATGAGAACCATTTATAAAAATAAATGGGAAAACCCACATCACCATTGTTATCCAAGAAATGGAAAGGATAGGAAAAACCTTTGTCAATCCAATAAATCCTCCATGCCAATGAAAAACCATAACCAAATAGCCACATGTATACACCAAGCATGCCAAAACTAGAAAGTAAATCATACATGCAACTTGCTACCTGCAAATCAATTTATCTATAATTGTTGACCTTGATGTCCCCTTGTTCTTTCCTTCTTTCCTTTGCCTTCTTTCTCCAACTTCAATGTGCTCCATGAAAGATCCAAGATTTATATAACTATGCAAGAGTGGGAGAGAGAGAGAATAGAAGAGAGCTCCAAGCTAAAAGTAACAGAAGGTTGTGAACTGATCCTTAGAAGCCTTTCCATTATTGAGAACTCCATTTTTTTCAATTTTCCTTCACTTTTCCTTCAATTTACGTCACATGAAATTTTGTGTCCTTTCACGTTCCTCTTTTCCTATTTTCTATTATTTTCATAAAAAAATTCCAACAAATTCCGTTTTTCCTTTCCAAATCCTTTGCCAATCCTTTTCCAATTTCCATAGCCATTAATTAATCACTAGTGATCTCCATCACTATGTTTTTTCCTAACATTCAACTTGGAATACATGTCCCGTGATGTTGATCTTAGTTCTTCCTTTATTAACTTTATTACATGGACTTTTAACCAAGGTTATTACAAACATGGAGGTCTAAGGGTAGTGAGGCCTTATATAGCTATAGTAGAGGCGTTATAGGGTGGTATAGTAGTAGGTATAGGTATAAGTGTAGTTGTCTATGCCACCAATAGGTGGAGATTTAGCAAGTTAGATATCTTAGATTTAGGTAGTTTATTAAGGAAATTTACTATGAGGGTTTATAAGGGAGTGGTAATACCATCCATATGAGAAAAGCTCATTATGATAGATCTAGGGATGTTTATGAATATCTAGAAACACTGGGTAAGAGTTTATATTTTATTTATATTTATTGATCATTTATCTTTTCAATCTATGGCTTGATCCACCGGCTGAGTGAGTTTGGAGGAAGTTGGGTATTTTTTACTTGGCGGCCGCTAGCAATCACATATATAGAACATGCAGGTAAAAGTAAATTGGAGTATACAAAAGTAACAGAGGGTGTGCTTGCAAGTTTTCAACCATCCATTCTTTAGTAATGAAAGTGGGAGCTTACAAAATGGACATATATAGATATAATTAGTGTAGGGTAGGGTTAAGGTAGGGTAGTCCAAAACCACCAGCTAGCACAATCTTACTCAATGGATCCCAACCTATTAATCTTAATCTAGGGTTTTTTGGGCGAACCATTCACACGAGGTAGCATAAGAAGTGATTCTAGTTCACCCCACACCAGTAAGATAAGAAAAGGCACAAGCCATAGACGAATATGTGGGAACACATGAAGCATCTGAGGCACCAGAAACATAGATAAAGACAGAAGCAAAGGTATCATTTCATGCATCCATGTAGGCATGCATATGCAAGTCCATTGCTATAAGAATATCTAAAAGTTGACTACGTAGATTAAATAGACCAAGGAAAAGAAACTAATACAGGGGGAATAAAAAGGGATTACAAAATAAGAACCACGACCATATCACCCATACAAACTCTAGTGGAATAAGTAAACATCAAAATGGATAGAATGATAGGAAGGTACAGTTCCCCGACTAATAAAGGTAATGGAGATTAGGAAAAACACTTGATCTTACTATGGGCATTATCAAGAATATTAGCCAATAGCTTGGTCCCAAAGGGGGAAATTATGTAGCAACTTCCACGTCTAATAGGTAGGGGAAAATCACAACCACATATGATTTCACCTATGCTATGGAGAGTAGAGGCAAAGGCTTCATCAATTAGAAAAAAAAATCAATAATTGAAGGTAGCATCAAGGTTTCAGGTTAGAGAACCAATTGAAGCTAGAAAGAGAGATCAATAACCCATTTAAGATTATCTAGTTGCAATAGAAACACAGGAATTATGGTGAAAATCACATCTCTTAGTGGATGAATTGTGGAGATGTCTTCGTTGCAACGAAAAAACAAATAGATAAAGATCAGGTGATCTAAGTGAAGTCGTTCATGGAATGAGTAAACAATCAACCCAAAATTTACATTTCTAAACTATATTATATTAGCGAATGGTTATTTCTCCCACCCCTACAACTGCAATCATAGTCCTTCCCCAACCCGCGGTAATTCAGTAATTGTAATTCTTTAACTAGAGTGATCTCTTTGGTATGTTTGGTAGCCAAAGATTCATGATATCATATATGAAGGCATGTGGCTAAGTGTTCTCTACAAACTTTGGGATACGTGCTTAAAATAGTGTGTTTGACCATATATATTCATGAATTACATTTCCTCATTTTGGTGCCCAAGTCTTGGGAGGTACATTCGGCTTATGCACACTATTCTATATTTTATATATATGGCCTCTTTGGGTGGAAACATTGAATTTTTTAAAGAGACTACCTTAGTTTATTGATTCTTTATTTAACACATATTAGTTATAAGTCTAAGATGAGGGATCAGAGGTGTTATTATGTACAACGTTGCAATGCTCATAATTATATTAGGCAAAAGATAATAGAATAATTTTTTTTATAGAATCATGTGGAGTGTGTAAAGTAAAGCCAAATATTGTCTCATACTTGGAGGAGCTATTACAAAATCAACAATATTAAAAGGATAGTAAAGGAGACGACTTACGAAACAATTGGAAAAAGAAAATAATACAATTTTAACTTGACAGTAAAACAAAAAACAAAATTGCAGTAAGGAAGCAAAGTAAAATAGATTTCATGCGATAGTAAAACTGCAAAGTGAAACTTCTGAAATTATGTGCTTCCTGAGATGATCGCCAAGCAAAACTATATCTTGGAATAAAATTTCATAGAAAGCATTCATGTACATGGAAATAGAAGTTGCAGCGTGAGTAAAACACTGTAAAATATCATATTTATAGAGGATTTTAACCACTTTGTTTTTACATAGTCAAAAACTTATTTACGCAAAATTCTCTCCACGATTTTCTTTAGACAATTTACACCATGCATCAAGACCAAAACTTCATGACATATCTAAAAATTATACATATTGATCTAATTAATTTATAAGACTAACATTAAGAGATATGATGGATGCACAAACATAAAAATTAACTTTCAGTAGTTTCACACATTCTGCAGAAAAAACTCTTTCCTGCACATTACACTCAAACATTTACATCTAAGAAAATTTGCATAGAAATTAAAATTGAATTACACTAGTTGATGTTTTGGAAAGTAAGAGTACTTGTACGTTGGTTCAAAATTTATTTAATCTACATTGCTTCAGCTTGAAGTTAATTCTACAGTTTGATCTATTATGTACTTTCTAGTATGTGATAGACAATGCACTTAATATGGGTAGTAAAAATTAATTTTCCAATACTTTCCCTTAATAAAAACTACTGAATGAAAATTATCATTATTTTAGATGGACAAAACTATCTTTATTTTAGTTGGAAAAAACTATCTCTTGTCAATGTTTGATGAAAATTTGTAGAAACTCCTTTTTTGATCTATAGTTTTACAAGACAATTTCTCCATTGTTAATCTACTCTAAAATGGAATGATACTTAGTTCGAATATGCTTACATATTTTGTGAAAGACAATTCTTGGATAGCGCAATCTTTGAATTATTGTGAGTAGATTGTTTTCATTCCTCCTTATTCATGTTAAAAATATTTCAACATTCATCTCATCCAAATTTCTTCATGCTACTGCAATTCTCGCGATAGATTTAGCTCTTGTCGTCAACAATTACATTATTGGTTGTGCCTTGGAAGCCCATGAAATGGCTCCTGAACCCATATGGAAAACATAGCCTAGTGTGTTATTTCCATCATTGACGCTTCTTGCCTAATCAGTCTCAGTGTTTCCAACCAGCTCGAAATCATTTGTTGCAGTGTATAAAATATGATATCCTTTAGTTCCAATGACATACATTATAATTATTTCTACTACTTGCCAATGTGTTTTCTTTGGTGTCTCTATGAATCTTGAAACAAAATTCACAAAACACATCAAGTATGGTCTAGATGTTCTCAAATACATTAAATTGCCAACCATACTTATGTATAGTGTCAGATTGACATTGCTGCTACAATCTTGTTTGTTTAATTTCAAACCCATGATTGTCATAGTTGGTGTAGGCTTGTTCTCTGCATAATATCTCCATTCAAAATGGTTGATGCATACTTTTGTTGAGAATTAAATATGTCATATTCTTTTTATTTCACTTCTATGCCTAGAAAATATTTTCAAAAATCCAACTTTGTCATTTCAAACTCACTTTTCATGACTTATTTGAAATTAGAGATCATCACTCCCTTTAAAAATCAAATCATCTACATTGCAAACAATGATTAGAATCTTAGCATCACTCTCTTTGATGTGGAGAGTAGGATCACCATCACATTTGGAAAACCCATTGTCCATATAGTAAGTGTGTATCCTATTTTATCATGCGCTTGGTACTTTATTTAATACATAAAGTGTTTTCTTCAGTATATAAACCTTCTCTTCCTATCCATGAACCTCATAACCAAATGGTTGTGCCAAATAAACTTCCTCTTTCAATACTCCATTTAAAAATGATTATTCATGTCCATTGGATATACTTTCCATTTGTGTTACATTGCAATTGACAACATTGTCCACACTATCTCCATTCTTGCAACTCGCATGAATTTCTCTGCATAATATGTTACATGTTTTTATGTGTATCCTTTGAAAACCAATCTTGATTTATGCCTAATACAGCGGTTTCTGGAGATGAGCGATGAACGCGGTTAGGGCTGCAGAAACCCTAAACTTTCCGCAGGTCAGATCAGCCACGGCAACTAACAGTGAACCAGCGCACAGTGTTTGGTATCCGGCAATGGCTACAAGCTCGGCGGGGGAGGGTCCATCCCCCCCTGCACACAATGAAGGAACTCGTGTCAGCTCTGTCCAAATCAATGATACAGCTGACAAAAAGCAGGAAACGGTGATGCCTCAGACGCCGACTACGCAGGCTCAACAGGACGCAGTTGCTCTCACATCTTCCACCTGCAAGCCCATAGCAACAGAAAGACCCAAGATCGACTTGCCCAGTCATCGTATAAATGCCCGAATCCAATACATGAGAGACCATGCCCTCATAGGAAAATTTATCGGCTTCTGGCCAACAGAAAAGGCCCTACAAAGCTGGATCGCCTCCAAATGGAAGCCCAAAGGACACGTTGCGCTCCAGCTTGGACCAAAAGGTTTCTTTACGGCGGAGTTCAATTGCATTGAGGACCGAAATAGGGTTATGGACGAAGGGCCATACTTCTTCAAATCAGCTGGTTTATATCTCCGGAACTGGGTGGAAAGATTCAACCCAGACAAAGAAAACTTCAACTGGGCACCAGTTTGGATACGCCTATACTCGTTGCCGATCGAATACTGGGATGAAGACTCACTCCAAAAAATCGGCAAGGGTCTAGGAGAGTTCATCAAAATTGCAGAAGAGACAAAGCTTCGCAGATACACATCCTATGCACGCATCTGCGTCTACATGCACCTAGACAAAGCCCTACCTGATGCAGTAAGTATTTATCATGATGATTTTGAGTGGATACAACCTCTAGACTACGAACATGTTCCTTTCAGATGCCGCAGATGCCATGCACACGGGCACCTGTTCAGAGATTGTCCCCTTAACGCTCAAGCTCAGCATAAAGAAGCCGAAGTCAACCCGGAAGCAGATGGCTTCACCAAAGTACCCTCGCGCAGAAGACAAAGCAAGAAACCCTCTGCATCGGGTAAGAAACCTACTCCCCCCTCCAACACTCCTTCTACAAGTAACAGTTTTGAGGTTCTCGCCAAATCGGATCCAGCTTCGGATTCCATCCCTATTCCTGCTGATCCCTCCTCAAAATCTGTTGTTCCCACTGACTCTTCTGTTCACCCTGGCCCCAAGCATTCCTAGATCGGGCAGACTTCTAGTGTTAGTACTCAACCCAACCCTTCCCCTGAAACTAAACTTTTGACCTGGCATTCCGTAATCATGGACATGGATGACCCTAAAGCCTCGCCCAAAGCTTCTCCTGAGGATATTCCTGACAGCAGTCAGTCGAACTTCATGGAGGAAGACTCGGAAGGATTAGACCTTGGAGAGCTTGACATCCTGGGGCTAGAGGATGCGTGTAGAAAAAAATACTATGACAAGATCAATCCTATTCAAATTCACAAGCTCGAAATGGCCCTATCTAAGGCCCAACAGCAAAAGAAGCTAGGCGTTCAGTCAGGTAGCCACTGGGACAGCCTAAAAATCACAAAAGAATCCAGGAAAAGAGGACGAAAACCTGACTGGCAGCGCACCATCACCATAGGGGAGATCCTGGTGAACTCAGGACAATACCCCAAGTTAACACGGTTCTTCAAACCCCTAGATCAGTGACCCATGAAGCTGATCTCATGGAATGTTAGAGGGCTCAATAGCCCTGGGAAGCACAAAATGATCAAAAATATGATTCAAAAAGAAAGACCAAATATTCTCTTTCTTCAAGAGACTAAGTGTAACAGTGAAACTTTAGGCTCCATTCTGTCAAAAGCATGGCCCAGCTGCAGTTCAGTTGCAGTCGATGCCTCTGGTTCATCAGGGGGTCTTGCAATAGCCTGGGACACCCAATCCATTGCTTTAGCAAACTTCCACGCAGTGCAGCACCTCATTCAGGCTACTTTTCATCCCATTGGTACAAACATCCATGGGCACCTTACAAATGTATACTTTCCACAGGAACAAGCCAGGAAAATAGCGCTTCTGAATACCATGGAGATCCTGAATTCTCACAGATCCTATCCCCTTTGGATAGCAGCAGGGGATTTCAATATGATCACCAAAATGGAGGAAAAAACCGGCGGAAGGCCTCGATTAGATCCTAAAATTTCTCACTTTAAAGACTTCATAACCAACAGCTGGCTTATAGACCTCCCCTTCTCCAATGGCTCCTTCACTTGGAACAACAAAAGAACAGGAACTAAGCATATCACCTCAAAATTGGACCGATTTCTCATATCTAACAACACCATCTACTTGGGAGGGGATCTTTCGCCTTCCATTCTCCCACTGGCAGGTTCAGACCACTAGCCCATCTCACTTAACAGGAAAAACATACGTACTCAGTTCAAAAATCCCTTCAAATTTGAAGCTTTTTGGCTCTCTCATCCATCTTTTAAAGACATGGTCACCACTGCCTGACACAGCTTTAATCCTCCTGCAGGCTCAAAAATGTACCAATTCCAGCAAAAGCTTAAGCATCTCAAAGCGCTTATCAAGAATTGGAACACGTCTATCTTTGGGAATATATTTCAGGAAATAAGGATTCTAGAGAACAAAATGGAAGAAACACAATAGAAAATCATACTCGAAGGAAGAACAGATGACCTAACCTCCCAAGAACAAGAACTACAGAAGCAGTTAGAAGAACGGCGCAAGCAAGAAGAAATCCTGTGGAGGCAAAAATCGAGAATAAGATGGCTCAAAGAAGGGGAAAAGAACACTCAATTCTTTCACAGGTCAACTATTCAACGGAGAATGCAAAATCGCATTCCTCACATCACCAACCAGGAAGGAGAATAGGTGGAGCAACATGAAGAGATTGAGGAAGTACTCCTGGATCACTTCAAACGGATACAGCAAGAAGACATTACTATTGACAGGCAGCCAGCCATCGACAAAATTTCCCAGCTGATACCCAAACTTGTCACTGAAGAGCACAATCAGATGCTCCTCTGCCCTGTCTCCCTTCAAGAGGTTGAAACGGCGATGGCCCAAACTAAGGACGAAAAGGCGCCAGGCCCTGACGGATTCACCTCAAACGTTTTTCATCATTTCTGGGAGCTCATCAAAACAGAGGTTTGGCACCTGGTAGAGGAATCTAGAGTGACTCATTGGCTTCTCCCTTGTCTGAATACCACCTTTATTTCCCTTGTGCCCAAAGAGGAGCACCCTAGTACCCCGGAGAATTTCAGACCAATCTCTCTCTGCAATGTAATTTACAAGGTCATTTCCAAAGTTATAGCCAATAGATTGAAGCCTCTTCTGCCACTCCTCATTTCGTCGGAGCAAACAGGCTATGTGGAAGGTCGTCAAATCATGGATGGCATCATCTTAACTCATGAAGTTATCCATTCTCTCAAAAGTACCAGGAAGCCAAGTATGCTCCTCAAAATAGATTTATCTAAAGCTTTTGATAAACTATGTTGGCATTATATTCAGCACATCCTCAAAGCCTTCGGATTTGACCAGATGTGGATTAGGTGGATTATGAGCCTCATTTCAACTCCCCTTTACTCCATTCTTATCAATGGTATCCCCTCCACTCCTTTCACCCCATCCAGAGGTATTCGTCAAGGAGACCCTCTCTCCCCTTTCATATTTGTTCTCATGTCTGAAGGCCTCAGCAAAATTATCCATCATGTTGTCCTCGCTCGGCAGCTTCGTGGTTTATCCCTTCACGACTCTTCCACCACCACCCATCAACAATTTGTTGACGATACTATGCTCTTCGGCTTCCCCTCTGTCCAAGAAGCTCGATCCTTCAAAGACATTCTGAACCTTTTCTCCGTAGCCTCTGGCATGACTGTTAATGTTTCAAAATCCCAACTATTCTTTTTCAACACTCCCCCACTGACACAGGCCAGCATAGCCCGCATCCTTGGCTTCTCCATCGCTCTCCTCCCCGTCAAGTATTTAGGAGCACCTCTCATTGATATAGTCGTCAAGCACTCTGCTTGGAATCAGCTCTTGGATAAACTGGAAGCCAGACTCTCCTCCTGGACATTCAGAGCCCTCAACCTAGCTAGAAAAATCGTCCTCATCAAAGCTGTTTTGCAATCCATGCCACTGTATCTCTTCTCCGTGCTTGCTGCTCCAAAATGGGTCCTAAAACAAATCAAGAATTTGCAACGTCGATTCCTTTGGGGATCTTCAAACCAAAAACGAAAATGAGCCCTGGTCAACTAGAATACAGTCTGCTCCCCTAAGGATGCTGGTGGGCTCGGGCTCAGGAATCCTCTGCACAGCAATGAAGTTATGGGAGCCCGCCTATGGTGGAATTGGATCTCGAACCCTTTCAAGCTTTGGGCTAAAATGTGGACAGCCAAGAATGCTAACAACAGGCCTCCTGAATATTTGATAAGGCTCTATCCCATAGTCGCTGGCTCCCAAATATGGAATGCAGCCAAATAACATTTTGCACTCATACAGCAGCACAGCTTCTGGGAAATACGCAATGGACACACTGCTAGATTCTGGGCAGACTCATGGTAGCAACGCCCAAAGCTCATTGATTTGCTTACCCTTACCAATGTTGGAGGAATTATTGAACCGGAGGAAATCAAATTCAGTCAATGTTGGACCACCACAAGCAGCAATGATTTTAGACAATGGAAGCCCCCAGATCATATCATTCCTTTCGCTCAGAACAACATTCGAGAAGCCCTCGATGAGGAACTCCAACGCCGGAAAATTAGATGTTCAGAGGAACCTGACATTCTAAGATGGGGATACTCGACTAGAGGTATGTTCACCACGAAAGAGGCTTTCTCACTTCAGCATCCCGTCCCTCTTCCGTGTGATCGGCTTTGGCAATTGGTCTGGGCTCCTGGCACTTGGCCTAAAGTTTCTACTTTCCTTTCGCTATTAAGTCATAAGAAAATTCTCACCTGGGATAACCTGCTCAAACGAGGATTCTGTGGTCCTTCACGATGTCCAAATTGTGAGCAAAGTATAGAAACGATCCAACACCTCATGTTGTCCTGCAATCTAGCTAGTAAACTATGGGAAAAGATTTGTTTCAGAAGTCAAAAAAGAAAACCGGAAGGGGATTTGACTAATATTATGCGCCTTTGGCCTAGGCGTCCTTACATCAGTACCATTCTCAACACTCTTTGGAAAATCATTCCAGGTCTCCTATTCTGGTCTTTGTGGAAAGAGAGAAACAAACGGATCTTCAAAAATCAATCCACTCCTTTGGAAACTATTTGGAGTAACTTCAGCAACAATATCCAAGATTCTCTAGCTCTCCAATCCTGGTAGGAAGACAACCTCCCCAAACAGCTGAAGGAAGTTTCCATATGGAAAAATTGGCAGCTGAGAGTCCCCATCGCTCCAAACTCCAATAGGCAGAAATCCCCTGATCCCCAACTCTCCTGGACTCCTCCACCTTCAGGAATCTTCAAGCTAAACTTTGATGGCGCCTCAAAAGGCAATCCTGGTCCAGCTGGCTTTGGCGGCATTTTCAGAAATTCCCAAGGGGACGTTCTTGCTATCTACTATGGCTCAATAGGTTGGGACACCAACAAATTTGCAGAATTGGAAGGGCTTTGGCAAGGACTGAACTTATCTCATCTCTTCAACATATCTCCCATCATTGTGGAAGGGGATTCCCAAATTATCATTAGCATAGCCAACCAAATGCTTCAAGGCACCAGATCAGCTACGATCGCCACAAGTTGGAGAACGGCATCCCGAATTGAAAAACTGGGCCACTGGCTGGAAAGGAATCAAGCCATCTCCTTCGCCCACACCAAAAGGGATGTCAATAAAGTCGCAGATCTCCTAGCTAATCTAGGGGTTGACAATATGGACACTCTCAATCATGGCCCCCTTCAAATCATCCATGATGCAGACCTCCTTCAGAATTGCATCAAGCTGGTGTAGAATGATCGACAGGTTCTGGATGCAGATGTTTAAATGTTTAGATGGGACTACCGTCCCGGAGTACCTCCCAAGGAGCTTCGCATGGGGAGGCCATATGGCCCCCCGCGGCTCCATTGATTTCAAATTAAATGCGCCTACATGCAGGCCTTTAACTCTCCAGCGACGGCTTAACTCCATTCTCGATATGCTAATTCGATTCATAATGGCTCCTGCTTCGAGCACTCCAGATCTTTCCAGCTCTGTGCGCGGTTCCTTGAATCCCATTCACAGAGTTTGCTCGGTAGCTTGTGCTGTGCCCAGTGCCTGAACTCACACTGGTCGGCGATGTTCACTTCTCAGTTGTCTTGAAACAATTCCTGAGTGTCACTTTTCTCACAGCGCCTCCTGTCATTCCAATTTGCATTTTCCTCCTGGTTCTCACTGTGTTCCTACTCCCATCCGAGCAGACTCCCTTCGTCTTTGGCCTTTTCCTTCTGCTGTTATCGCTATGCCTAGGCTAAGACACCGTATGAGTTGCCGCAGAGGCGCCACTCGGGGCAGGCTAGCTAGTGAGCGTCCTTCCTCCAGTCATGGCGACGCTCTCTCCACTGAACACACTGAGAGATGGTATACTCAGGACTCCCTCCAGCAATGGGATCAGGATAGCCCTCCTGGCTTCTCCCAAGACCATCAACCCTCTTCTCATCCTCCTGGCGATATTCCTCCTCCGGCTTGCACAGGTCCCCGTCCTTCTGGAAGCCACATTCTTCGACAAACTTCGCAGAGAGCGGAGTTGCGCTTTGACTATGCATTCGACTGGCCTACCATCACTGCTTATATCACCATTACCCTTCGTGAAGAGTCGACCCTTCAACCCCCTCCTTTGCATGCGCCTCCGCCCATTCCCTTGTTCCCTCGGCTCACCCCTGCTGCTACTTCATCTACCGATCTTATCGCTCCCCTCGCCTCTGACATTCCCATCCCGGGTCAGGTTTCTTTGCAGGTGGAAGCAAATCTCTCACGCACAGATGGTGTTCATATGGAAACTGCTGAAGACGCAGATGAGCATTACGGGTGTAGAATTGAGGAGGAGCAGCCTTCTCCACCTCACACGAATCTGCCCTCTCTGCCTTAGCTCATCATGGTATTTACACTCCAGCATCTGGATGATATTTTGGTTTTTGTTATCTTGCTGTGTGACTTGTGACCAGCACGTACATCTTCAATTCTTCTCATATGATGCTGTGTGCGTTCTCCCATGGTTTCCATATAAAGGGCAATTTTGCCTCTTTGAGCACAGTTTTAAAATGTAGAGCGATTCCATCATCTGTTAAACATGGACATCAAGCCTAGTTAGAACTCATAGCCAAAATGACAGATTTCATATCTAATTTATTTATGTCAATAAATTAAACAAGTGAAAAAAAAACAAATTGACATCACATAATTTATATTTTCAAGCCCTTGTGGGAAAACTAGTTGTAAATAATAAATATACTATTCATGGCTCGAAATCAAATTACAATGGCTTCTTCATGCCTTTCAATAGGTTACATTACATTAGAATACCATTGGAAAAACCATGGGTTATCAAAAATTTGTGCTAAAAAAAAATTCAGTTGTAATTTAACTCTATGATTAAGTCAAGTTTACCTAAAGTACCCTAATAATATCCCCCCTTAAAATTGACTCAAGGATATTAACATGGTCCCGATAACTTTGTTGAAGTCCATATATAAATGTTAGCATCCATTGAAATACAGGGCTAACCAATCACTGTATATGTTATTTTTTTAGGATGCTTTTGCTTGTACATGGGTCATCAACCATATCACATCCTAAGATTTCACATCTTCCTCCCCACCCTTCCCTCAACCTAGAATATTTGTACACCTGCCATACTCATACATATTCGAGTGGCCCATTCCACAACTTGATCTTCCATAAATCCATGAACCACTACACTACAACATGTATACCTAAATAATAGGTCTCGTGAAAAACTAACCTCAAGCTAATTTACAAGTACGCTTATCACTCACGTACTTATTCAAGTGATTCATTCCAAAAATTGAAACATAATGTGCTATCACACTACATGTATGCATGAAAAAAATATCTTACAAAAGCCTTGGGGAATACAACTTGATTATGACTAGGATTTATAGCTTGGACCAAAACCCTTTAGGGTGTTCATACACAATTGTGACTCTCCATAATACTGGGTGTTATCACTCCAAAATTTCCAAAGGTTGTCTAAGGTAAAAGAGAAATATCAGAGGTAACTACAAACCTACTTTGGAGCTTAGGATCTAGCTTTCCTAAACATAGAGAGGGATCTCTCTATATGATTTAACTTTGTTTATTTAATGGATATTAGGCTAGTTATGTATGCTTAGTTGATTGGTTTTGATTGGTTGGTGTAATTAATGAATTAGATGAATATGTGCTTTTCCACTTTCCATTGGGCTATGGAGTTAATATGCTTTAAAACAGAACAAAATCAAATTATGAAGAAAGTGTTACAAGGAAAGATAGGTGAGCAATATCAGATCTTAAGGCTGAATGGTGAAGTGATCTTTCAATCGGGATCAAGGAGCAATTAAGAATTCCTTAGACCAGATAATGAAGAAGGGTGAAGAAGTCAATCGGGATTAGAGGGAAATTAAGAATTCTCCAAACTGGATATCAAAAGAAAACATAGAAACGTATAACAGTTAAAAGAAAAGTCTAATATTTAAGCAAATCCTGCAGTAATACTCCCGTTATAACATTCAGATTTAGAACACATATAAGTTTATGGAATACGTAGAAAGAAAACATGAACAATTGAAATTTTATACTTCACTGAGATAGCTCAACACATGAATCCTGTGAATACGTCTCTTTATAACTTGTTCAGTCTATTGACTAGAAATTGTTACAATAACCCTCAGGCAAGAGATCAATTAGCTAATGAAATATTCAGAAATCCACACTCTTTACGCTTTAGAAGAGAGTATTTATACAATATACTACAAAAATATCCTATCAACCGACTAGGATTTATTCTAAGAAAATAAAATATCTTTATACAAAAAGATAGTGACACCTTTCAATTGGCTGATATCTGGCCCTGATTCTTTGCTTCCTGTTACCTATCTATTCTTTCATCTGTTTGTTCTTTCACTCCTTACAGTAAATCACACCAATTCTCCCATGTTTCTTCATCTCGGATTTTGATTTTCATCATCTTGCTGTAAATCTCATATGCATCTGAATATCTGGAAAATGTAGGCTTATTTATAAAAACGTGATTTACCTCATGTTGGAGGTAAAACAAGTTTTCTAGAGTTTGAAGGAGTACCTTGCCTGTGGGAATGCCCTTCATTGAGGAAATGTGGGAAGTTTATTTGGCCACTTCCCTCAACTTCTTGACATAATCCTCATGTTACATGAGTTTTTCATTTATCACTACAGGACTAGGTAGACCCTTCTATCTCAATACATCAAACTTGTTGAAAAACCTGTTCACTACGAGTTCCAAGGTTTGACATTTCTCCTCGACCTGTAGCATTAGATTTCTTTTGGAAATCACTTTCTGTTACTTCTAGAATAGTTTCTCTCTAAGGTTGGCTTCAATTTTCTGAATTGCTGCACCGACTTTATTCACCAAGTCATTCTACTCAAATATAATCTGTATAGAAAGCCAAATATCATTAAGTGAGTTAATGATATTGGCCCACAATTGCTGTTTTTCTTGGGCTAAAGGCTTTGTTAATGACAACTCCTTCTCTAGCTTGTGGATTATGTCAGTCACTCTATTGGCTTTCTATAATTCAGCTTCATGCATTACTTCTTCCAATTTATTTTCATCCTCTAAGCTCTTTACCTGTTACTTGAGCTTCTTAATCTCTGTAGTTCGAATTGAAATATCTTCCATTTCTTTGATTGATCTAGTGGCCTCATCAGTGGGATGGGATGTTGGTATTTCTCATATTGGTGCTGGTGTAGATATTGGTGTTGATGTAGATATTATGGGGATAGCAGTAATGGGAATTTCTTCCAGAGAAACCATGTTAGCTTGTTTTTCTTGTACAAGCTTATCCATATTTATCTCCATTTCCTTTAGCTGAGCTGTAAACTTGATGATTAATTTCATCATCTCATCCTTTTGGTTGTCTGTCTCCAAAAAATCCTTGGTTTTTGGATGCTCAGTAGTTGATAGTTTTAACTATTTCTTCAGTGCAACTATGTTTGCATTTTTATTATTTATAAGTTCTTCTGCTGCCTTGATGTCAATTGGATTATAACCAATATCAATTACCAACTCTTCCAGTGACTTAATCATGTTGTCTTTTTCTAGTGATGAGGCTCTCTCTAGCTTTAACTATGGTTGTACATTTGCTAGGGAGTTCTGCAACTTTTGGACACTTCGAGCTTTATGTGTCAGGTTTGAATATATCATCTCTCCTGCCTGCTTGTGAAATTCAATTTGGTCAATTGGATGCACGTCCTTGGCATGAAATTAAAATCATGTTGTATTATATTCCTTTGAAGTTTTGGGGGCTTGTACCTTCGGCTATAGGAATGTCATCTGCATTTTCCTCATCCTGAGGTCAAAACCTGAAAGAAACCTACTCTGATCATTGGGAGTTTGCTTCCAATATTGCGCATATGTAACAGCCTTCAGTGCTTCATTTTTAATTTTAATCTCTTTATATTTCTCAATGATATCCTTTTCTTTCTCAACTGGCTTACTGGATGTTGAAATATCTGCACTAGTTTCCTTTTGAATGATTTTTGCCCTGGAAGATGATGACATAGGTTTTTCTTCTGTATGTGGTGTAGGTGTATAATCCATAATAACAATCACTTTCTATGTTTCAAATTTCTCTTTCTGCTCTATTACTAGGTTCAACTTTGCTTTCTTTCTATACATAATCTTGAATTTATTGTCAAATGTAGCTTCTTGATCTAAAAATGGTCTGGATAACTTGTATGTATTTCAAGAACCTACCACTAAGTTTAAATTAAAATGATCTAGCTTGTACTTGACAATTTTGTGGAATTATTTACTTGAAAGTGGTGTATGAATTTTTACTATTTATGTGTCTTAAATTCATTTGTTCTTGTTGTAATTTAACATGCATGACAACAACATAATGCAACAAATAATCATTCAAAAACAACAGCAACTTAATCTAGGATTTCACCCGAAATCTTGTGGGCTACGTCTCTTGGATAAATATTTTAACCAATTTATTCTCTATTAGAGGTTTCCCCCTAGAAGAGGAAAGTGAATATTGTCTGCCTAATAATAAAGGTATTTTATTTTGGCTATTATTATCATTCTACTCATTATTTTGAATTCTTTATGTTAAAAATTTGCATGTTCTTTATGTTATTCTTTGAATATTTCATTTTGGTACACTACAAGTGATATCAAAGTTATTTCCTTGGCCAATTTTAGGGAAAACAATTTTAGACTATGGACATGTTTTGATGTTTATAAAGAACCATAGTGATATATCGTTAAGTGTGTAAAAATATGTTTGGGGAAGAATACACATATGCACTACACATGGTTTCACTTGGTTGGGAACCCCTATAACCCCTTCTATTACCCCTTCAAGTAGTATTGCATCAAACAATACCTATACATGGAATATCATTTGTGCATACCTTAGTGTATACCAAAAATCCTATATGCATACTGAAACTAGCCTTAGATTAAATGGTCGACTACTTGACTGCTATAGTGATGTCACGAATAAAACTTAGGAGGAATAATGCCACGTATTTAGGTCATTATGTAGTATAATTAAGGGTAAAATCGACATTACCCAGTTAAAGCCCTGAGATATTGGGTTGAGTACTATTGGTGTACCTTGCAAGCATGTTAAACAACTATACACTAGGGAATTCCCTTTTCCTTAGGACCTTTGAAGCCCTAATTATTGTTCCTTTAGATCTTGGAAACCCTATTTACTACATTAGACCGTGAAATTTTTACACATTTGTCAATAGTCACAATTTGGGAATTCCATAAGCACAATATTTGTTTTTTCCCAAGAAAAAATCAAACTTTTTATAAACTATTACAAAAAGTTACATCGCATATGCCATAGCATTCCATAAGAGAGAATCGCCCTGAAAAAATAGGGCATGGACACCAAGTAGTGCCCATAGTTACACTCTACCATAAACACTGGACTTGTCTTTTTTACCTTTTTTCTTTTAAACTGTTTTCCAGCCATCCAGAGAAGGGGTAGAGTGGATAATGGCCAACTCCATGCTAGAAGGGAGTTGGAACTCTTTTTCTAAATCAGAACTTTCAGAAACATGAGCTCGCGTGGTACCAATCACACCATGATCACCGATCTTCTCATTTAGTAGGCGATTTGAAACTATAGGCACAGATGTCTCTTCACCGATTTCCTTTTTTTCTTCCATCATACCTACTATAGTCTCTTGAGAATCTCGCTGATTTTTCTGTTGATTTTCTGTTTCTATTTGTCTTTTGTTTGATGTCGTTTCTTCTTCCTCTCATCTGATTGTGTCATATCCAAGAAATTCCATCCTTTCTTCCTAATAGGCTTCTTGTTTTCTTTTTTCTTGGAGAAGGTGTACGTGCCTTGTAAATGCCCTGTTTGGTGTCATGCCCTGCATCTAAACGCAGTGTTTTCAAAATCTAATGACTGGGACCATTTAAGTTCTTTGTGAATAATATTTATGCTGTCTGGTAATCCCTTAGCTAGGTCCATCTCCACACAGATGCGTGCGAAGGTGAAAATTCCTATGTTCATTCTCTCTTGGTCCATTTTTATAAACCGTCTGAGTGAGTTTCCAATATTTTCCAATACCTGATGGTGCCAGAATGGGAGCAGAAGGTTATGAAGTCACACCCACACAGACATTTTTGTCACTACCATAGTATTTGCATCAAAACTAGGGAACCATGGTGTCACAAAGAGGCCTTCATGCCCCCATAATCATGGTCCTTCAATAGTAGCAAAGTTGTAATCCTCTGCATTATCAAATTGAACCACGAAGTACCCTTTAGCACAGAGGTAAATATCACAGTTCTCAGTCCAATTTTGGTGTATCTAGGCATGTAACTCTTTAGGTTTTGGCCAGTATCCATTAAACTGACATATAACAGCCCTTGAATGAAGTGCATCAAACAGCCCGGTCACTTCTAGAATTTCTACAGCCACATCGGAGATGTTCTCTGATTTTTCAACAATATATGGTCCTGGTAATGACAGATTTGGAGTTTGTTTTTTCCCCTGTATGGGGGCTTTCCCTCTCAGGATATCTTTGAAGGAGGGGATTCCTTTTCCTTTGGTTTTTGTTCTATTTGTATATGTTGTTCCTGGGGCTCCACCTCTGAGTCTCATATTCAAGATAATGGTGGAGTTTCTTTGAATCTGGTTTTCATTTAATATAGTTTCTTCCTGTAGTACTCTTCCTGAGAAATTTAGGCTTTGCAGTTGGGATGAGATGATTGTGATATAATGAATCTTTGTTTTCATCTTTGCAACGTAATCATAGTCTTGTACCCAAAGACATAAATTATTTCCATCATTGGTTTAATAAAAAATTGGAATTGTGTCTACGGGATAAAACCCACATCGTCAAAACCAGTACAAGACAACAATGAGCTTGTCCCCTGTGGGTTTAGAGCTCCATCCAGGGCCAAGGCAGGTACAGGGGACATAAGGCCGAACGCTAAGGGAGATAGAAGAGTGGGTTCCCCCTCCCACCACAGACACAACAGAGAAGGGAGAAATGGGGCATTCCCTAGAACTGCCCACCCCATTGGTATTTTTCTAACAACAGAAAACCTGAAACATGAAATAGCAAGCGAAGAAAAAGAGGGGAATACCATGCAGGGTTGATTGTAACCCCGAGTAGGTCCCGTGATAGGTAGCCACACTGGAGCATAGGAGGTCAGTTGGCAGAGGAGGACGACTGATGAGGAGAAAAATATGTTAGCTGTCAAGCGACAAGGACTAGAAAACCCCCATCGAAGGTGAACATTTCCAGGAAAAATACCAACCTCCCACTAATATATTATATCCATACTCCCATCGACCTCATCGATACCTATAGAGGTGATCAGACCCGCATAAGACCCCTAACAAACCGCATGAGGGGAGAACCCTGGAATCCCAGAGCCACAGATCTGGAAGGAAAGGACCCATAGTCTGACGGCCACACCCTTGCAAGGTATACCCATCCATAAACCCTCCTAGACCCCCTTATCACAGCCCTCCTCAAGAGTGAAGATCTGATATTATGTCTACACAGGTGAAAACCGACAACATAATAACAAAGGAGTTTTCTTCCTTTCCACCGCCGCCTCACCATTGACAGCCCAAATGTATTATTCCTTCATCCACGAGGGATGTGGTTCATTATTAGTTGGCCAAATCCAGAATCCCCCACCCTACCCTGCCCAAAAGATGTCGACAGGCACAACTCCAAGAAACCCTAGGATAGAAGGTGAATCACTACTTTGCTCCATTGCTACCATGGTCCAAGAAGTTGCACGTTGCTTCAGTCAATCTTCATCCATAAGCACAATATTATTCAGATCATAGTATAACTTTTTCATAGTAAAAAAGTAAATTAAAAGGATAAGAAAGTGATCCCCAAAACACCCTTATTTGGTATATACCTCAAAATACTCCTTTTTTTCATGCTAATTGTAGTTTTAACCGGATAGAATTAATTTTTGCAAATATATTCTTAAGAAAACAGAAAAAAACTACAATGACACACAAATTTATGTAGAGATTTTATCCCAAAAACATAAAATCTGGGAATACTAGCAAGTTTTTTTTTTTCATTATATTTTATGTATAGTATATTACATTAAAATATACATCCTATGGAATACGAACCACCAATTGAACCATAATTTTGTAACTGAAGGTAAAAAACCATGGGAAAACACACCATGTGCCACAAAATAACTTTTAGCAAAAATCACGAGCCAAAAAAATGCCAAAAATGCATACAAAACCTACCCAAACAATTTATTTTGAGGCACTACCATGAACCACACACAAGTGAGCTCACATACCCTTGCATAATCCCTAATGAAGTGGGGTTGAAAAACCCCCATTCGAACCCCCATTTGTTCATAGTGCATATAAGTCATGAAAATAATATAACACATACTCAATATTCTTCCACTTGTTTTTTGCATAATGGGCCACAAGAGTACATAATCAATAGTTCGGGGTAGTAATGCCCATTTTTTCTCTACACCAAGAGAAATTTCCAGTTCCCATATATTTTGTCAATTCATCTGCAACATTCTTCAAAGTGTCCACCTTTTCCAGCAATACCTTCTTATCCTCTATCATATCACTCAAAAAGTGATACTGAAAATAGATGTGATTTGTATTTTAATGATAAGTAGGGTTCCTTGGAAATAAAATTTCACTTTGGTTATTAAACTATATCCCTATATCTTGTTGTACCAACCCCATACCTGAACACAATCTCTGTGACCAAATGAATTATTTTCTTACGAGTGGCTACCATGTATTTTGCTTCTATAGTTTAAGTGCCACTATAGACTTTCTCTTTCTCAACCAACTAATAGATTCCCCAAATAAGTTAAAGACTCACCCACTTGTAGATCTTATACGATCTAGATTACCAACCCAATATGCATCAACAAATCTGTGTGTGTCCAATACTCTGTCCAGACCTAGTCTCCCTTGGTGGAACGATCCATAATTGGTAGTACCTCATATATAACAGAAAAACCTCTTTATTACTGTCCAATGATCCCTTTCCATTTTTGACTTATATCTTCTCAATACTCCCATTGAATGTGCAATGTCCAATTTGGTACTAACCATTTCATACATAAAAATTCCAATTGCACTAGCATATGGAACAAAAGACATGCCCTCTTCCTTTATGTTTTGGGACACTAATTTGTAGATAGATTTACATCAATAGGAATAAGGACCTTCACCGGCTTACTTTCCTGCATATTACTTTCCTTCATATTAAACCTATACAATATTTCCATGAGATACTTCCTTTAACTTAACCATAGTTTCATATTTTCCCTATCTGTTTTAATTTCCATGCACAAAATGAAATTTGCAACACTGAGATCCTTGATGTCAAATTTAGAAGACAATTGGATTTTCAATTCCTAGATGATTTTCTTGACATTTCTAATTAATAACATATCATCTACATACAAGGCCAAATAAATAAGATTATCACCAACTAATTTAAATACACACAATGATATTCTTTGATTCTTGTAATGTCATTTCCACGTATTTAACAACCATGGTTAAAAATCCATGTAAAAATATATAAGACCAAGGCCATGGGACACATATTCCAAGCTGAATCATGGGAAAAACATTCTAGCATGTGTTCATTTTATTTATTATGGCTAAAGGAAATTGGAAAAGGAAATGAAAAAAGCTTTGGAAAGGAAAGAGGAATTATTGGAATTTTATTTATGAAAATAATGGAAAATAGGAGAAAATGGAGGTGAAAGGTCACAGGTTGCATGTGAGGAGAAAAATGAAGGAAAATAATGGAAATTGAAGAAAATAGAGGCCTCATTGATAAAAAGGCTTATGAGGATCAGTTCGCAAGATTTTTCTTAGAATTTGGTCAGTGTAGTTTTGGAGCTCTCATTTTCTCTCTCTCTCTCTCTCATACTCTTGATCACTTAGCGTATTCTTGGAGCACTCTTGGAGAGTGTGGCATACTTGGAGATTTGGATCAAGAAGGGAAAGGAAGGGTAGGTAAGTGCAAGATGACATCGGGATCAACATCTACAATAGGTTTTGAGTTCAGGTACTGAGTTGCATGTATGTTTTCCTCACTAGATTTAGCATGCATGGTATTGCATGTGGTTTCTTAATTATGATCTGTCATTGGCATGGAGGATTTCTTAGACCAACAGTGGATTTTCCTAGCCTTTCCATTTCCTGGATATCCATGGTGTTGTGGGTTTATTTCCATTGATTTTTTTTGGTTGGTTCTCATGATACCTTTAACTGTGGGTTGAGTTACTAGTTCCTGTAGCCTTTCTTGGACAACCGCTCTGGATTCTGATGGACAGATCGGGGTTGAGTTACTATTCCTAGAGCCTTGGTTGGAAAACACTCTTAAGCCCTAGATGGGTTGAGTTATTAGTCCTGCAGCCTTGGCTGTACAAATTATATAGAGCCCTTGGCGGGTTGAGTTATTAGTCCTGGAGCCTTGGTTGGACAAACGCTCTGGAGCCCAGAAATAACTGGGGTTGAGTTACCAGTACTGGAGCCTTGGTTGGAACAAACGTTGTGGAGTCTTGGACAGCTTGGGTAGATACCAATACGTGATGGTTGTTATGTCCGACCATTGGGTGGAATAATTGGTTGAAGGTTGAAGAATTTTGGCCTTTAGAAGGCGTGGTTTGGTTTTGATTGATGTGTTTGATGAGATCCCACATTAATGCGTGGAATATGGCATGGGGGTGTCTAGTTGAAGTGAGATTTTACTTAGCCATGAAAATAGTCGAGTGGAATGTGGAAGTCCCAAACCTGGTTGAATTTTTCTTATAAAAATAAGATCCCTTTTCATCTTGTATTCATGGGTCAATATTATTGTTATTATGTGGATTCTATGGCTGATGTAGCCTTGAGATTTCTATTTTTATTATGTTGGTTATAAGCATGTATTATGAAAGTGATAATGTATGTATCTCCTCATGTTTTTATTTGTAAATGAATGAATGATGTATCTATGACCTAATAGATAATATTGCGGCTAATGAATAAAGGGAATAATTCTTCTTAGTGATTCTCAGATAAATATGAGACCCCTATGCTCAGATTTGTTGTTCACACCTATAGCTTTCATATTTGTGACATGTTTAACAAAATGTTAGTCTCGGTTGGGTATGGTCAAGCTTAGTCTTAGATCAAATTTGGATCATGGACCTAAGTGATAGCTTAAATTTCAAAGTTTTCAAAAGTATGTCAAACCTAAGTGACCAGATATATCTCTTCTTCCTGATTACGACGCCATGAACATTTCAAAAAACCGACACTGTATGAAGAAGTTATCGCGATTTGAAAAGTCCAGTAAACTGTAATTTCTGGCTTTTGACAAAGTTTGACTGGGTTTTGGAAAATTTTAAAAAAAAATATTCGAGGGAATATTCCTGGAATATTCTTGAAATATTCCTTGGAATATTCCCCAAAATATTCCTTCCGAGCTAGCCGAATGTCGACAAGTGTCAGCATGTAATTTGAAGTTGGATTGTACATGGTTTTGATGAGCCAATTAGAGGTCGCCACGTGGCAGGCCCATAGGCCGCCACATGGCCCAGGAAAAATTGTATGAAATTTTGGTCGGAGCTAATTAGAGGTTGCCATGTGGCAGGCCCGTAGGCCACCACATGGCCCGGGAAAAATTGTATAAATTTTTGTCGGACTCCACTGGAATCGACCCCAAGACCTCTCGCGTGCATGCACATCGTTTTATCTCTTGGGCTACACAATGATTCTTAACCTTTAGGATTGCGAGTTCTATTTAAATTTTAATGAAGTTACATATGGGGAGCAGAGGGGCCAAACCATTAGCCTAGCCCCTCCCATATGGCCGCGACCCCAATTCCAAGGGCCTAAGCCTGTTTTCAAAACAGGCCATGTTCCCTTGTCACATGGCAGGGTGTAAGCGACAGTTTTGGAGTTTGTTGCTCCAACAATTAATTTAACCATGGAGTTCGGTCATGTGACCAACCATCCTAGTTAATGTTGATAGTTTATTTGGCGGTAAATGTGGAGCACGCCCCAAATTTGGGGATTTTTACTAGTTTAACTTAACTGCAGTTAAGTGCAGTTCCTCCACATTTAGTAGAGCTTTCTAGGGCCGGTCACTGGACAAATTGTGTTTAAGCTCTATCTTGAGCTAGATTTGTCCATTCTGAGAGTGTGAATAGTCAATTCCAACTATATCAGACACTCCGGACTCATTGGTGAGGGTTTTAGAGCCATCAGAGGAATTTTGGGTGGGTTTTTTCTTCAGAGAAGTTCTAGGGACCACTACGGCCACCATGGGACAACAACAGTTTGAGGACTAGCCAGAGAAGCTAGAGGCCTTTCTCAACAATCCAATAGTCAATTTAGGATGTTTCAAACACTCTGAATCCAGTGAAAGGATTTTTCGAGCCACTTGAGGACTTTTGAAGGTCGAAGAGCCACAGTGAAGTTTTGGGAAGCCTAGGGCCATTAGTGGATGGAGGCCTAGATTGGGGAGCCAGTGCTCATTTTGATCAAATGAACAACCAATTTTGGATATATAATGTATGCTCGAGACTGCATAAATTTTTTCAGGGATAGAAAAGGATTTTTCAGGGAGTTAGTGCCAGAGAGAAACTCAGGGTAGCTCAAGAGCATCGACTAAAGGAAACAAGTCTAAGGGAGCCGAGGTTCATATTTAGAAATATTTCAGCCATACCAGGGATATAAATGGTATTATAATCCCATTTTTTTAATTCAGATAACCATTGGATTTGAGTTTGTAACTTGTAAAAGAAATTTTCCATCCTAATCCCAAAGAGCCAAGTTAGTTGACAAAGGCTGAAGGAGACGTAGCCCATGATATTCGAGTGAAATTCCTTATTAAATTTTTTGTTATGTGTTGATACTTATTTGCTGCATTATATGGTTGTTTCACATGTTTAACATCAGAAAAAACAAATAGTATTAAAGCACTGAAAAAGTTAAAAAAATATACACATGTTTCAAGTATTCATTTCCGCACAAGTCAAGAATAAGTTAGATCTTAATTTGTTTAACTGAGTGGGAGGTTAACATAACAGGTTATCCAACCCTTTTTCAGATCAGGTTGGTATTAGAGCATAGTTTCTTGATTTAAAGAGCACTAGGTTGCTTTTTTGACTTGAAAGGTGTTTAAACAGTGCAAATAATTTATTGTTTTCAAACTGACTGTTGCTTACAAGTTTGAGTTTGCTAGAGGTGAAGGGAAAACTACAAATAGCTAAGTACAAAATAGAACAAGAAGGAAGAAGGGTTGAAGGCATATTCCTTACCCAAAGGACCTCAAGACAACCCTTGAAGCACAAGACGGTTTGTTTGCAAAAGGCTACTTGAAGAAGAGCTTGACTCTATAGCCATTTTGTTCAGAAGATTTTTCAATTGTTTTTCAAATCTTTGTGAATTTTGTTGAATTTGTTTAGTTCATTTTCATAAGATGAAAACTTCATCAAGTGAGGTTTAAAAATTCTCCTCCTTCACAAGATTCTTCGATGAAGACATGAAGCGAGACTTCTACGTTTTGAAGGATATGGTGCAAATTATGTATGAAGATAGAATAGAAAGCACTAGACTTCATGAGAAATTGTTTGCTATGAAGGAAGAGAAAGAAGGAATTCTTGAAAGTATGCATGAGATGGAGATTCAGCTCCATCAAGCCCAAGAGGCCTTAACCAAACACATGCATGAAGCAGAGGTAAATCACTCTAATTTATCTTCAATTTCCTCTCTAGAAAGATGTGTAGGTTCATTTGAAAAGCACACTAGAGGTATAGGGTCCAAGTGTT
The DNA here is from genome assembly GCA_034641835.2 of Pinus albicaulis. Taxonomy (NCBI): domain Eukaryota; kingdom Viridiplantae; phylum Streptophyta; class Pinopsida; order Pinales; family Pinaceae; genus Pinus; species Pinus albicaulis. Next base: position 59,029 of record JAXQQM020071477.1, read on the forward strand.
GAACCTTTAATTAAACTGAGAGGGGGGCGGTGAATCAGTTTAATGCATTCCTGATCTTTTAAAACTTTTCATTAAACTATTTACACCTTCATTTCATATCCAATTTAATGTGCAAGTATTATTAGAATGCAAGTAGAAAGTGTTAGTTTAATATAGAAGTAGACTTAATATGAGAGTTGCAGGTATTAAGCAGATGATACATATCAGATTCAATACATAACTATCATGCACAGAGACACCAGATATAAGTGGAAACCCATAACGGGAGAAAACCACATCTTATTATTGTTGTGATGCAAAGGAAAGCTCCTACTCCCTCTCACCACTGTTTTTCTGCAGGCACCAACCTACAGGAGGCTCCAACCTCAATTCTGCAAGCTACAACTTGCAAGGAAGCACCAACTCCCTTCAATTTTATATAGGCACCAACCTACAGGAGGCTTCAACCTTTGTCAGCTACAACTGACAGCTATTAAGTTGAATGTTTGCTGATTTACTCCAGATATCAGCTCTGTTCTGTATCTGCTCTTCTTCTCTTAATCTTCTCTACTTTATTCTTCTATATTCTGCATTCTCTATATCTTCTCTCTCTCTCTCTCTCTCTCTCTCTCTTATAACTCCTTTTTGCATATCAAAATGATATTACTTATAGAATTTCTTGATGAATGTTTGTTTTCCTCTAGGAATTCGAAATGAATGGTCATACCCCTTGGTCTTCTGCCTCCTCATTTCTTTATCCAACTCAATTTAAAAATCATAATAATATGTACACAATTTCATGCTACAGTGGGATTTTGTCTTTTCTTTAGGATACTTACCTTTGCATCACAAACAATAAAAATAATTACAACATTTACATTTTTTAGTTATATAACTCAATTTCACTCAGCTCCTTTTCTGGATTTTGGATTTACTGGCTTTGTCTTTTTTTTGCATTTGTTGAGTGACTGTTCTGTGTACCTTGATTTACTATAATTGTGTGCACCTGTGAATGTATACCTTTCAAACCTGTAATATCTGTGAATCTTTGTTAGACCCATACTTTTATCCCTGTGTTTAATCACCTGTTCACTGTGCTTTTGTGCACCAACTGCATATATAACTGCTTCTCAGGTTTATTCTCAATTACATATACATCTGGAAAATATATATTCAGAAAAGAGAGTATAGTGACACTTGATGCAGCAGGGTTACCACAAAGCCCCGGTTCAACATCACAGTCCTGGTTTAGCTCAACTTTTTCATCAGATGTGTGTACAATTGCATTCAAGTTTCATGCCCAATTAATTTCCAACTGTGCAATCAGCAGAACGATGAACAGGTTGATGGCGCAGAGTTTAAACCGACAGCAAGTTGACGGAGATTGAGAGAGTGCGGGAGGTCGAACAATGCGGAGGTTAACGGGAAGGCACCCCCCGTAGTTGACTGGCCGATCGCGTGTTGACCGCCGATCAACGGCTATGATGAACTACGGGGCCTCACCCCATTTGATGTGTACGGAGAAATGGGAGCCCCCGTAAACACCACTTTGTGGTGGCTCCACCATGCACCACCGCCAGCGCGCCACCAATTCACCACCAATATTAAACTTTGATCGACTCTTTTAACATACTATCAAACCTTATATTAAGATTATAATACGTCGAAAACATTAATAAACCGATTCATTATATATGACTCCGCCCGGGCCCACGATACAACCAATCAAACGTGCGCGTCGTACCTTTGTTAACCCCTGGGCTCTTCCATTAAACTTCGTGCGGGTCCTACGAACAATCACCGTCAGATGTCGGCCCACCAGATCGACGGCTCCTGTCCATTTCGCTCCGTGTCCTGGTACGATGAATAACGTGCGAAGGTGCACTTTAAAGGGCGGTTTTGAAACGGTCCACAGGCCACGTGTCGATTCCTGTATGGAATCGCTACCCATTCCTCCAATACCGCTTTCCGACGGATGGTGGTGCGGAAAAAACCATGGTTTCACTCCAACCCACCGTTATTGTTCACAAGTCTCGGTTCCGCTCCAGGTTCCGCTCAGGGTTTTAATTTAATAGTTCAATACACCGTTTTAACGCTAATTCCTTCGCATTTCAATTATATATATATAATTTTTTGTTTCGACTATGATTCCACCTCCAACGCAGAGTTCCGCTCCTTTGACTTTGGTTCCGCCTCTGACTATGGTTCCACTCCTATTCACGTTGGTTCTTCGGTGTATTCATATATATAAACCATATATATAGATAACGCACTGATTCAAACGCCCGGAATGTTATGTGTAACGCCCGGAATGTTATGTGTAACGCCCGGCTGTATGAAAGATTCTCGGAATTTATCTATATATGTACATATTTTTGAAATAACAACGGTTTCTCTGCAATGACATCTGTGGCTCTGCCTCTGTCGCTTCTGTCACTCTGCCTCTGCCTCTACTGCTGTGATAACAGCTCTATCTCCGTATTTGCTTCCTCTGTCTCTGCCTTTATCTTCATTTCCTCTTTGCTCCATTGTCTGTCTTAGTCTCTTTGTAACTGTTCCTGTTTCTGCATCTGCTACCTCCTTTGCCATCAATGACAATATTTCCAACAATCTCCCCCTTTGGCATTGATGGCAATACATACATTTTCTCTGTTTTCCTGCTCTTTCCCCTATTGCTTGCTCTTCCTCCCCCTTTAACATCAATGGCAAAGGGTTTATTTTTGCATTTCCTCTCTCTGAGTTATGTTTAGGCCCTCTTCTGTTGACTTTGTACCATGCTGCTCCATAGTGATGTATAAGACTTGTTGAGAGAACACTTTGAGGATTATCGAATTTGAATATACACTGTAAATTGATACAGTTCTTTCACTTGTATAGAGCTAAAAGTGAGAAATAATGATATTTCATAGATTACATTGTATCAGCTCTATCTAGTCAGAGATGTATAATCACTACTCGTCTTTTATGTTTCAGATTCTTAATATAATGTTTCAGAGCACAATACTGATCCTTTTGCTCTGTAATTGACCTTTTGATGCTTGAATAATGCAGATAACTTTAGGATAATAACTTAGTGTTCTTTTTCCTTAATCCTTTGATCTTGAGGATCTGATTCATGCTTTCCTTGCTGGCTGTTCTCCCCCTGGAATGGTATTTTCATTTTTGTTCTCCCCCTAAAATTATGCTTCCTCTTTAATTAGAGAGTAGCATCTGCAGATACTACCCCTAGTTTATCTCTCAAGTATTGAAATGGTTCTCTAGCAAGAGGTTTGGTAAATATATCAGTTGTATGTTCTTTCGTTGGTACATATTCCAGCTTTACTATCTTCTGAGCCACTTGTTCTCGGAGGAAATGATACTTGATTGGAATATGTTTAGTTTTTGAGTGAAGTACATGATTTTTAGATATACTTATAGCACTTGTATTATCACATTTAATTGAGATAGGTTCATCAATGCTTACCTTCATGTCTTGAAGAGTTTGCTTCATCCACATGACTTGTGTACAACATGCTGCTGCTGCTATATATTCTGCTTCAGCTGTAGACAGTGAGATGGATGTTTGTTTCTTGCTTAACCATGCAACTAGGCTTTCTCCTAGATAGAATGCACCTCCACTTGTACTTTTTTTGTCATCCACACAGCTGGCCCAATCTGCATCTATGTATGTTGTTAAAGTGAAGCTTTTTCCTTTAGGATACCAAAGCCCATACTGTGTAGTTCCTTGTAGATATCTGAATATTCTTTTGACTGCAAGAAGATGATTTTGTTTAGGTGCTGCTTGATATCTAGCCACTAGTCCTACTGCTAGCATGATGTCTGGTCTTGAAGCTGTCAAATACAGTAGGCTTCCTATCATGGATATGTAGAGTTTTTGGTCTACATCTGCAGACCCATCATCAGCACACAGCTTGCATCCCGTGATCATGGGGGTAGTCACAGGTTTGCAGTCCTCCATTTTGAATCTTTTCAACATTTCTTTTAAGTATTTTTCTTGAGAGATGAATGTGCCTGTGTTCTTTTGCTGAATTTGCAGTCCCAAGTAGAAACTGAGTTCTCCAATCATAGACATTTCAAACTCTATTTTCATCTCATCAGCAAACCCTTTTGCTAGTTCATCTTTGTTGCTTCCAAACATAATATCATCAACATACACTACAACAATCAGGAGTTCATTTTCATGGGCTTTTATATATAGATTGTTGTCTACTCCACCTCTCTTAAAACCATGTTTTTGCAAATATTTATCCAGTCTTGAGTACCAAGCACGAGGAGCCTGTTTCAGTCCATATAGGGCCTTCTTCAGTCTGCACACATAGTCTTCTTTGTCTGTCAATGAGAAGCCTTTTGGTTGTTCCATGTAGACTTCTTCTTCTAAGTCTCCATTCAGAAATGCAGATTTTACATCCATTTGATATACTTTGAAGTTTTGGTAGCATGAAAATGCCAGGAACATTCTGATAGCTTCCATTCTGGCTACAGGGGCAAATGTTTCATCGTAATCAAGTCCTTCAATTTGTGAGTATCCTTTGCAGACAAGTCTGGCTTTATTCCTGATTACTTGTCCTTCCTCATTCATTTTATTTTTGAATACCCATTTTGAGCCTATGACATTTTTCTCAGCAGGTCTAGGAACTAGTTCCCAGGTATTGTTCTTTTCAATTTGTTCTAATTCTTCATTCATTGCTTTTACCCAAGACTTGTCCTTGCTGGCTTCTTCAAATTTCTTTGGCTCTATTTGTGACAGCATGGCTATGTATACCTCCTCAGTTTGTTATGTTAGCTGCCTTCTTGTCTGGACCCCTGCTTCCTTGTCTCCTATGATCTGTTCTTCAGGATGATTCTTCTGAGTGTATCTTGAGGGGGTTTTCGAGCTCAGCTCTGCATCTTCTGTTGTCTTGCTTGTTTCATCATCATTTTGGTCTTCCTCTTCATGGTTGTCTGATGGACTACAGAAGTCTGTATTTCTTGTATTGTTTGGAAGTTCTTAATCAAATCTCACATCAATACATTCAATTATTTTCCGAAGAGTCTTGTTGTAGCACCTGTACCCTTTACTTTTGGAAGCATATCCTAGAAAAATCCCTTCATCTACCCTTGCATCAAATTTCCCAAGGTTTTCATCATTATTCTTTATGTAACACCTGCTACCAAAGACTCTGAAATGTTTTATTGAAGCTGGCTTTCCATGCCATAGTTCATAGGGAGTCTTGTCACTGCTTGGCCTTAAGTGAGCTTTGTTAAGGATATGTACTGCTGTGTGCACTGCTTCTGACCATAAGGTTTGAGCAATATTATTCTCTTGCATCATGGCTCTGGAAATTTGTTGAACAGATCTGTTTTGTCTTTCTGCTACTCCATTCTGCTGAGGTGTTCCTGCAATAGTGAATTGTTGTTTTATGCCATGTTCATTGCATAGGTCAGAAAAGTCATAATCTGTAAATTCTCCTCCTCTATCTGATCTGATACATTTTAGCTTGCATCCAGTTTGATTTTCTGCTAATGCTTTGAATATCTTAAACTTTTCCAGTGCTTATGATTTGTTCTTGAGAAAAGCAACCCATGTCATTCTGGAGAAATCATCTATTATCAGCATGAAGTAGGATTCTCCACTTGGTGTCTTAGTTCTTGCAGGTCCACACAGATCCATGTGCACAAGCTGGATTGGTCTTCTTGTTGATAAATCCTCTTTGGCCTTAAAGGATGTGCGGGTCTGTTTACCCAATTGACAAGATTTGCATATGGTATTAGAAGGCCTCTTAATTTCTGGCATGTCTCTGACAGATTTCTTCTTACTTAGTCTGATGATGTGATCGAAGCTTAGATGTCCCAACCTTTTATGCCATAACCATGACTCTTCTAGCTTGCTAAGATGACATGCTTCATCTCCCTCTTTCACAATGTAAACATTACTCTCTGTTCGAACACCCTTGAGCAGAGTCTTACCTGTTGTGCTTGATCTGACTACACAATCTTGTGCTCTAAAGAGAAATTCACAGCCTTTATCACACATCTGACTGACACTCAGTAAATTTTCTTTCAGCCCATCTACATATAATACATCTTGGGCCTTTCCTCTGCCATTTTCTATGCTGACTGATCCTTTTCCCTTGATCTTTCCTGATTTGTCATTTCCAAAAGTGACATTGCCCGATTTCTTTTCATCAAGAGTTAAAAACTTGCTTTTGTCTCCTGTCATGTGTTTAGAGCAGCCACTGTCCAAATACCATTGACTCTTCAAATCTTGAGCAGTTAAAGCCAAGTCACATTTATTCACCTTCTTTATCCATTGGAGGCCCCCTTTTGTTTGGTATCTTTTGTGAGGTGATGAATTATATCCTTTTAGAGAACACTTGGAAGATATATGTCCAACTTGATTGCATATACAACATTTGATTATAGTTTTTTCAGAATTGTGAGCATGAACAAAATTGCTTTGACTCATAAACCTCCTTGAGGTATTGAACATCAATCTTTGTCCATACTTTCTACATTCAATAATTCTATGGCCAAAATCCTTACAATAAAAACAATAACCATAGAAATTACTTGCATACCTGATGTAAGGTTGTCTCTTCCATGCTTGCATCTTTTACTGGTTTGAATCATTCCTCCTTGTATGACAATATGCAGCAATGTGTCCCGGCTTGTGGCAGACATAACAGGTGGCATTCTTCATAGGAGGCAAGAATCTCCTTTGATGGCTTCCAAATTTGATATAATAAGGAATATATGATCCTTTCTCTGTTGTCTTAGTATTTGTTACAATATTTGTTATTAGAGGTTTCTTCTGGTCTCTGTCTTTCTCATTACATGTTTCTTCCTTTGTAGGAATTATTTGAGCTGCTTCATCAACCTTCTTTGCTTTCACAAAAATTATATTTTTGTTTTCCTTTTCTTTGCCTTTACTTGATTCTCCTTCATAGCCTATCCCAGTTTTTATTAGAGGAGATCTTTGAGCATCCAAGATTTCATTCAACCTACTAGAACTTGTCATTTGAGAAGGGTATATAGAAACTTCTGTTGAGCACTTTCTAATTTCCTTCTCAGACACAGAATTTTATTCCTCCAGCTTCTCTTGTTCTCGAGTTTTATCTTTGATTTGCTGAAGTAATATATCTTCTATATTTTTGGCTTCTTCCAGCTTTGCCTTCAGCTGCATGAGGACTTCTAAATTTTTTTCTTCTTTCACACATTTGAGGAGAATCTCTTTTTGTTTTCTGCATTTTAGTTTGGGTACGTATTCTATCCCAGAGGAGCACTTCTTAGCTCCCCTCAATAGACTTCCCTTCTTCTTCTTCTTCTAGCAAGAGAGTCCTTGAGATCTTCTGCTGTGCATGAGGTAAATTCAAGGATTCCTCTTCTCACAGTTCATCTGGTCTTCGGATGCCTTCTTTGTCTTCTTTGAGCATAGAAGGATTTTCTCTTTTAATTTCTTGAAATGGTCTTTGAATGTGTCTTTCTGCAGTTCTTGACTTGATTTCTGCTTTCTTTATGAGGACATTTAGCGACATAATGATTAGCGACATAATGTCCAACTCTTCCCCAATTAAAGCATTTAAAATGAGTTTACCTTTGTATCTACTGATCCTCTATCCGATTTCTTGACAAAGTAGCCTCTTCTTCATCGACGAACATATATTCCTTTCTTCTTTCTTTTTTTCTGTTTTGAATGCTGCCTCCTTGTACTTGGCTTCTTCTGTGGGAGCCTCATCTCATATGCTGTAAGATTTCCTAGTAGTTGGTTCATGGTCAAGGTCTCCCAATCAGTTGTTTCTTCTATTGCAGACACCTTGGGATTGAATCTGGATGGAAGAGATCTTAGAATATTTTGTACAATTATACCTTCTGGTATTGTTTCTCCAAGAGCTTTCATACTGTTAACAATTCTGCAACTTTTAAGAAGAAGCTCCCAACATCTTCATCATCATTCATTTTTAAATTTTCAAACTGGGCTCTATATACTTGAAGTTTGGCAGTCTTAACCTTTTTATTTCCCTCATGGATATTCTCTAGAGTGTCCCACATATCTTTGGCAGTCTTACTGTGCATTATTTTGATAAACTCAACTTCACATAGTCCATTTAAGATTGCATTCATTGCTTTTGCATTAGCTACAAAGCTTTGTTTAGCTTCTTTCTCTGTATCAGTTGGCTTTGTGACATATCCAATTTCCACAGCATCCCAAACTTCTAATCCTAAAGACATTATATAAGCTTTCATTCTTATTTTCCAAAAGGCATAATTTGCACCTATAAAGAAAGGGGCTTTATTGGTTGAGTTTCCTTCTTGACTTGCCATCTTGAGAGCCTAGGATCTCCTTTCAGTTGTTAGACTGATATACAAGGAACTTGGCTTTGATACCAATTGTTGAACCTTTAATTAAACTGAGAGGGGGGGGGGGGTGAATCAGTTTAATGCATTCCTGATCTTTTAAAACTTTTCATTAAGCTATTTACACCTTCATTTCATATCCAATTTAATGTGCAAGTAATCTTAGAATGCAAGCAGCAAGTATTAGTTTAATATAGAAGTAGACTTAATATGAGAGTTGCAGGTATTAAGCAGATGATACATATCAGATTCAATACATAACTATCATGCACAGAGACACCAGATGTAAGTGGAAACCCATAACGGGAGAAAACCACATCTTATTATTGTTGTGATGCAAATGCAAGCTCCTACTCCCTCTCACCACTGTTTTTCTACAGGCACCAACCTACAGGAGGCTCCAACCTCAATTCTGCAAGCTACAACTTGCAAGGAAGCACCAACTCCCTTCAATTTTCTGTAGGCACCAACCTACAGGAGGCTTCAACCTTTATCAGCTACAACTGACAGCTATTAAGCTGAATGTTTGCTGATTTACTCCAGATATCAGCTCTATTATATATCTGCTCTTCTTCTCTTAATATTCTCTGCTTTATTCTTCTATATTTTGCATTCTCTATATCTGCTCTCTCTCTCTCTCTCTCTCTCTCTCTCTCTCTCTCTCTCTCTTTGAGCTTATCAAATTGATCTTATATAGGAATTCTCACAAGACTGTTTGTATTCCTCTAGGAATTCGAAATGAATGGTCATACCTCTTGGTCTTCTGCCTCCTCATTTCTTTGTCCAACTCAATTTAAAATCATAATAATATGTACACAATTTCATGCTACAGTGGGATTTTGTCTTTTCTTTAGGATACTTTCCTTTGCATCACAAACAATAAAAATAATTACAACATTTACATTTTTCAGTTATATAACTCAATTTCACTCAGCTCCTTTTCAGTTATATAACTCAATTTCACTCAGCTCCTTTTCTGGATTTTGGATTTACTGGCTTTGTCTTTTTTGCATTTGTTGAGTGACTGTTCTGTGTACCTTGATTTACTGTAATTGTGTGCACCTGTGAATGTATACCTGTCAAACCTGTAATATCTGTGAATCTCTGTCAGACCCATACTTTTATCCCTATGTTTAATCACCTGTTCACTGTGCTTTTGTTCACCAACTGCATATATAACTGCTTCTTAGGTTTATTCTCAATTACATATACATCTGGACAATATATATTCAGAAAAGAGAGTATAGTGACACTTGATGCAGCAGGGTTACCACAAAGCCCCGGTTCAACATCACAGTCTTGGTTTAGCTCAACTTTTTCATCAGCTGTGTGTACAATTGCATTCAAGTTTCATGCCCAATTAATTTCCAACTGCGCAATCAGCAGAACGATGAACAGGTTGATGGCGCAGAGTTTAAACCGATAGCAAGTTGACGGAGATCGACGGAGTGCGGGAGGTCGAACAACGCGGAGGTTAACGGGAAGGCACCCCCCGTAGTTGACTGGCCGATCGCGCGTTGACCGCCGATCAACGGCTATGATGAACTACGGGGCCTCACCCCATTTGATGTGTACGGAGAAATGGGAGCCCCCGTAAACACCACTTTGTGGTGGCTCCACCATGCACCACCGCCAGCGCGCCACCAATTCACCACCAATATTAAACTTTGATCGACTCTTTTAACATACTATCAAACCTTATATTAAGATTATAATACGTCGAAAACATTAATAAACCGATTCATTATATATGACTCCGCCCGGGCCCACGATACAACCAATCAAACGTGCGCGTCGTACCTTTGTTAACCCCTGGGCTCTTCCATTAAACTTCGTGCGGGTCCTACGAACAATCACCGTCAGATGTCGGCCCACCAGATCGACGGCTCCTGTCCATTTCGCTCCGTGTCCTGGTACGATGAATAACGTGCGAAGGTGCACTTTAAAGGGCGGTTTTGAAACGGTCCACAGGCCACGTGTCGATTCCTGTATGGAATCGCTACCCATTCCTCCAATACCGCTTTCCGACGGATGGTGGTGCGGAAAAAACCATGGTTTCACTCCAACCCACCGTTATTGTTCACAAGTCTCGGTTCCGCTCCAGGTTCCGCTCAGGGTTTTAATTTAATAGTTCAATACACCGTTTTAACGCTAATTCCTTCGCATTTCAATTATATATATATAATTTTTTGTTTCGACTATGATTCCACCTCCAACGCAGAGTTCCGCTCCTTTGACTTTGGTTCCGCCTCTGACTATGGTTCCGCTCCTATTCACGCTGGTTCTTCGGTGTATGCATATATATAAACCATATATATATAACGCACTGATTCAAACGCCCGGAATGTTATGTGTAACGCCCGGAATGTATGAAAGATTCTTGAAATTTATCTATATATGTACATATTTTTGAAATAACAACGGTTTCTCTGCAATGACATCTGTGGCTCTGCCTCTGTCGCTTCTGTCACTCTGCCTCTGCCTCTACTACTGTGATAACAGCTCTGTCTCCATATTTGCTTCCTCTGTCTCTGCCTTTCTCTTCATTTCCTCTTTGCTCCATTGTCTGTCTTAGTCTGCTTGTAACTCGGTTTCGTTTCGCATTTGCTACCTCCTTTGCCATCAATGACAATATTTCCAACACCAAGTTGATGTTTAAAATGCACTATGAAAGCAATGTTTTAGGAAAACATGCACAAGGCATGGTTGATCCTATTTTGGTTGAGGAAAGACCTAATAAGTTTGGTCTTGGTTATGTTCAATCTAATGGCGAAAAATCAAAAGCCATCAAGGCATGTGACACAACTTCAAGAAGAACTTTTGTTACAAGTTCTAAACCACAAACATGTCAAGTTTGTTTACAAGTTGATTTCCATTGTTTGAAGCCTATGTTGCAACAAGATGTTTTTACACATGCAGCTTATGGCGAATCTGGAAACTCTACAAGTTCATCTCTTCAAGAAGGTAAAAAGGATGGATATGCAAAGTAGCATTTGGGGTATAATTCTTCCCATAGTCAAGTTGATTATGCTTCTGATAAGCATGAAAAATATACATGGTTGAATGGAAGAAAGAGTTGTTGTTCTTTTTCTGGTCTGTGTAACCATGAAGTTTCGAGATGCTGGAAGAGGATGAAGGCATATAGGAAATAGTTAAAGTGAAGGAAAGTTGCAAAGAAGGTGCATAAGACTTGCACACATTGCTAGAAGAGGGGAAATTTTCTTGCCCAATGTTGGACATTGCATCCAACTAAACATCCCAAGAACATGAAGCAAGAGGATAGAAAGACTGGCGAAAGTGGAACCAAAGATTCCATCATTTATGTGAGAGCAGATGTTTCACATGAAGAAGATTTTCAGTAGAAAAAATCACCATGGAATTGGCTTGGTAAGAAGTGGTTTGACTTCTTAACTCAGTAAGACATACATTCATTTGTACATATGAAAATTTCAGTTATGTATGCATTTCTGTTGGAAAATTACATTTTTTTGAGCCACCTTGGATCGATGATCAAGGACATGATGTTCAACTACCTTCTATAAATTTCTCACTAGAAATTTCTGAGTGAGTTCAAGGAAGACAATTCTTGATAGGAGGACAAGAGCATTCAAGAAGGGGAAGTGTTGACTACCTTCGAGTTGTGGTTCAAAGGCACGAAGCCATGCAAGGCAAAGTGTATGGAGGCTGAAATGTGAGGGTGTTGTACTCTCATCTACCGAACATATCAGGTAATCAGTCTTTTGGGGTCCAAAATATTCCCAATGGGGAGGTGTGATCAAATTTGGATCATGGAACTAAGTGATAGCTCAAATTTCAAAGTGTTTGAAAGTGTGTCAAACCTGAGTGATCGGTAGATCTCATCTTCCTGATTCTGGCGCTATGAATGGTTCAAAAAATCTACACTGTATGAAGAAGTTATCAAAATTTGAAAATTCCAGTAAACTGTGATTTTTGGCTTTTGACCAAGTTTGACTGGTTTTTGGAAAATTCAAAAAAAAAATTCCAGGGAATATTCGTAGAATAGTCCTAGAATATTCCTCGAAATATTCCCCGAAATATTCCTTCTGGGCCAACTGGATGTCGACAAGTGTCAGTATGTAATTTGATGTTGGACTGTACGTGGCTTTGATGAGCTAATTAGAGGCCGCCACGTGGCAGGCCAGGAGGCTACCACATGGCCCAAGAACAGTTGTATAAATTTTTTGTCAGACTCCACCGGAGTCGACCCCAAGACCTCTCGCCTGCACGTGCACCATCTTACCGCTCAGGCTACACAATGATTCTTAACCTTTACAATTGCGAGTTCCATTTAAATTTTAATGAAGTTGCATATGGGGATCGGTGGGGCTAGCCCCTCCCATATGGTTGCGACCCCAAGTCTAAGGGCCTAAGCCCTAACTACCAACGTAAAGGCTACCCTTGTCACATGGCGGGTGGAAGTGACAATTTCTGAGTTTGTTGCTCCAACAATTAATTTAACTGTGGAGTTTAGTCATGTGACCAACCATACAAGTTAATGTTGACAGTTTGTTTACAGATAAATGTGGAGCGCGCCCCAAATTTTGGGATTTTTCCTAATTTAACTATAGTTAAGTGTAGTTCCTCCACATTTAGTGGATCTTTCTAAGGGTCACTGGACAAATTGTGTTTAGGCTCTATCTTGAGATAGATTCGTCCATTCTGAGAGTGTGAATAGTCAATTTAGACTATCTCATACACTCCAAACTCATTGGTGAGGGTTTCAGAGCCATCAGAGGAATTTTGAGTAGGTTTGTGCTTCAGAGAATTTCTAGGGGCCACTAGGGACACCATGGGCCAACAATAGTTTGAGGCCTAGCCAGAGCAGCTAGAGGCCTTTCTCAAGAATCCAATAGTCAATTTTATATGTTTCAGAGATTATGGAACTAATGGTGAGGATTTTAGAGCCTTTAGAGAAATTTTGAAGGCCTATATGCTTCAGATAAGTTCAAAGGGTCACTAGGGCCATCAAGTGCCAACAAGAGAATGAGGCCTATCTAGAGCAGCCAATATCCATTCTCAGCAAACCAATAGTCATTTCTGACTATTTTGATACTTTAGAATCCATTGGTGGAGTTTTAAAAATCTTTTGAGGAATTATGAAAGTATATATGCTTCAGGGAATTTTTCAGTGACCCTAGAGCCAGGGGGTGCCACCAGGTGTTGGAGGTGAAACCAGAGCATCTGGAGGCCAATTTCTGCAAGCGAATAGTCTATTATGAATATTTTGGACATTTTGAATCAAATGAAAGGATTTTTAGAGCCATTTGAAGACTTCTTAAGGCCGGATAGCCACTTGGAATTTTTGGGCAGCCTAGTGCCATCAGTGGATGGAGGCCTAGATTGGGGAGCCACTACTCATTTTGAGCGAATGAACAACCTATTTTGGATGTCTAATGTATGATGGAGACTACAGAAACTTTTTCAGGGACATAAAAGGATTTATGAAGGAGTTAGTGCCATAGAGAAGCTCAGGGTAACTCAAGATCATCAACTCAAGGAAACAAGTCTAAGGGAGCCGAGGTTCACCGTCAGAAATATTTCAGCCACACTAGGGATATAAATGGTATTCTAAACCCATTGGTTCAGTTCATATAACCATTGGAGTTGATTTTGTAACTTTTAAGAGAAATTTTCCATCCTAATCCCAAAGAGCCATGTTAGTTGACAAAGGCTCAAGGAGACATAGCCCACGATATTCAGGTGAACTCCTGTATAAATTTGATGTTATGTGTTGATACTTATTTGATGCATTATATGGTTGTTGCACATGTTTAATATTAGAAAAAATAAATGGTCTTAAAAAACTTAAACACTTAAAAAAATATACACCTATTTAAAGTATTCATTTCCACACAAGTCAAGAATAAGCTAGATCTTAATTTTTTTAACTGAGTGAGAGGTTCTTGAAAATCATAACAAGTTATCCAACCCAATTTTAGATCAGTATTAGATTTATTTTTAGGTTTTGTAGCCTTTTCATCATGTGTTTAATGGATTCCAGAATTTACAACAAATTCTGGGCAGTGACTGGAATTCTCGGCTTGAAAAGTTCCTTAAATTTCGCAAAATCTAGCACAACACTACTGGAAATAGTCCCTGGATGCAGGAATGTAGACTTGCGCATCCATCCAGAGCCTCCCAAACACAGGCATGCAGACTTGTGTATCTTTATAGAGTTCTAAGAGGTCAAAAGGTAAGTAGGACCCATGGGCAAGATGCCTGAATGGTTGGGTTAGCTTCTGGGGGTGTTATTGTTGATGTACAAGGCCCATGTAATGTGTTTTCATCGATTCCACTTCCTTAAGGTCACCTAGGAGGTTGAGTATGATCACAGTATCCTCTCGTCACATGTTTACCCCGGTTAGGCGATTACTTGGGTAGATGTGGGAGGAGGGTGTTATAGAGTGGTATCAGAGCTAATTTCAATCCTCAGACTAGATGGGTGGTGTGTTGGTCATGTATTCAAGTTAGTTGTATATGTGTCCCTTATGCTCTTATTCCATGTACTTGTTTCATTTGCATGGTGTTGATAATGGTTGTAGTGATGTCTCCATGTGAAGGTTGATGGTGTTGTTATGGGATGTGTTGTCATGCGTGTATGGTTGTATATGCATTTTTTATGCATGACAGTGTCTATATGTTGTTATGCACAAATTTTCATGGTTAATGTTGTTATGCATAAGTTCATTGCATGAAATTATGTCATCATGATGATATTGGTTTGTTATGATGCTAATGTGTTGCTTGAGATAGAGAAGGAGATACAAATCATCGAGTGGCACTGCAACATTAGACTTTGGAGTAAGAGCAGATCCTCATACAATTTTGTATGCTTGGCATGCGGGTATGTGATTCATGGTTGTTGTAAGCATTAGGGTTACTTATATGTTCGTCATTCTATTATTATTATGGTTACATATGTGATAAATTGTAGTTGATCAGTGTAGTCATATGCATTATGGTTATGTGTATGCCTTTCATTCTATTGATGTTATGGCTACATGAATGATAAATGTTAGTTAATTAGTGTGATAATACGTACATGCATTGGTTAGTCAGGCATGGTATTAAATTTATGACAATGTTACATGTTGTTGATGAACATGTTATATGTTAACTTATAGCTAGCTCAATGATTATGTTATACGTTGTTGATGAGCATGTTATATGTTAGCTTGTCGTTGTTATATGCCGGTTAACTTGATGATTAGGATTATAACATTAATATCTTGATGTTATATGTATCATGCTAATTTGGATTGGCTTATGCAGATGGTTATGGTTACAACATTCAGGTATGAATTAATATGTTGTGATATTATGGCATACTAATCTAGACTGACTATGTATATGTGCTTTTTTGACAATTTTTTATGAGTTTATGATGTGAACAAGTTAGGTGGTTACTGTTATGGATATCATGAACTTATTTATGTTTGAATTGAGGTGTTGATAAATTATATTGTGCTAATCTAGATTGATTGTGGAGACAATATAGCCTCCCCTAATATACATTAAGGTGTGAGTTTTTTTTTTGTTATCTACTTCGTGTTTGAATGTTTTATTATGTCGTTTATTCGATGTTCGAGTGTTTTGTCTCTATTATGTCATTTATCTATCGTCTAAATATTTGATTAATCACATGATATGAGTATGTGTCTATAAAATTTCTTGAAGAAATGATTTGGTCTTAAGATGGTTTTATTAACACAATATGTGTTGAGATAACTGATGTTTACCTTAGTATAAGTAGTTAATAGTTGTAGTTTTGTGATTTTGATTACTAGTTGATTATGAGTTGACTGTTATTCTTGCTAGAGGCTGATTTTAGTTAATAGATATGATGTTTGGATATTTGGAACATGTGATTGACATGTGTGAACAGTTGCAGGGAAACATGCTTGGTATTAGCATGAAAAGGTAACGATTGAATTTTTTATATAACTAATAGCTGGTAGATGTCATAACGTGTAGTGAGACTCAATTGTAGCAAGGTAAATGGTAAAATAAAGGAATTGAGTGATAATTCCTTGGGCTATTTTTGGAAACCACAATTCCAAACAGATGAGAACTTTTCATGGAAACTAGAAGTCTTCTTAAGCTTGAACTTGTCTGACATTATGCAGATATGTGCTATAGTCATGAAAATGTATTTGATAGGTATATCAACTAGTTTCTAGTTATAGTTGGATCCATCAAGGAATTGGAGATCCTTGAGAGATGGAATGAATGTGTTCGGTTACTTGGAACAATGAGGTAAGATAAATAATATATTTTTATATTTATTTATGCACTAACAATTGTGTGTTTATGATAGTATGACATAGGGTATTACATGGCAAGATAATGCCATGAAATCTTGTAGAAGAATCAAGCTAACTTTTCCTTTAGGAGTATTGCAAACCATGGGGATTGAGTCATGGTGTTTGTTTCTAGTCTTGTGATTTTTGATATTTTGTAATTTTATTATGCTTGATTTGTGGTCTTGATTGCATATAGTGCATGGCCATGCCACTTTGCTTGTGATTTTAACATTTTATTGGTTTTCATGGTATTCTTCTTGTTTGTTATTATTCTTTCCTTTTATGTTTTGAGAGTCTTGGGGATTGGTTGGGAAAGAGGGAAGTTAGTGAAGCTTCGGAAGCTTGGGAAGATATTTGTGGTACCCAACAGGTAATGAAAGAATTGGATGAAGCTTGGTGCATGTTTAAGGGAAGCTGAAGGTAAGAATATGACAACCAATTGGATTGGTTGGGTCCATTAAGGTAAATGGATGGTGGCAAAATAGTCACAAGAAAGGTAACATGAAAGGTAAAGTTAATGGATCTGGGGTGTTAGATGCCTTGGTTATGTTGGGAACTATTTTTCTCAACATTATGCATGGTGTGCATGAATAAAGGAAGTTCTTTTAACCTAGAAATTATGATATCTAACAATTATGTTGTCATCCTGATTATGTTGATGTTTATATATGTATATATGTATGTATGTATGTATGTATGTCGTGTCTGACAGGTTCATCATGAATCATGATTTTTTAATGCTAATGTTTATATGTATATATATATGTTTATGTATGTATGTATCTATGTCAATGTATGACAGGTTTTATAGGATCATTCTTGTGAAGGAATGATTTCTTACGCAAGTGAATAACCTAAAGAGGTTCCTGTCTATGAGGAATCAAGTGGCAGAATATTCCTGATAGATTGATGAGGTCAGTATCATGTGGACATAAGTTGATATTATATTATTTTACTATGCTTATGTTTATGTTATCGACAAGTAATGCTGAGGGGCGCATCAACAGAATGAACCCAACGTTATCTTTGACATGCTAGGATAAGCATGGATAGTGGAGATACACTAGAAGAAAGATTTCTTATCGAGTCAGTCTGTGGTGTATGGATGTTGTTAGAATCCTATATTTCACAGTATCAAAAGGTTACTGATTATTTCTTAGATCTTCCATTTTGAAAATAATATTCCATGGCTATCATTTATTTTCAAGGAAAAGAAGGGAAACCTTGACTATCTAGCACATCAAAGGAATCAATCTGCCTTTTTAGTTTAGTGGAAAAAGGACAGGGTTTCTAATAAGGTGTGATGATAAGAAAAAATTCATTTCTCCCCTCATTTCATTTCATGCATGGATAAAGTTCACCCAAGAGAAGTTAGTTGATAATGAAAGCAATCAAGAAATGAAAGTAGATCCACAAGATCTCTCTGTGGAGACAAATGATCATTCATATTCTCTTTTGTGTGAGGTTAAAGAAGACATTCAACCTCATGATCAATCTTCACAATAGAAAGAAAACAATTTTTATTTAATCCAAAGAAAAAAAGATTACCGCCTCCTTTAACTGAAGAATAAGTTAATCAGATTCTAAGCATGAAGCCAACCTCTCAAGTTTTATGTAATGAGGAGATTATTTCTATTTGTTCTACTGATGATTTATGTACTCAAGTGTTTTCTCATGAATAAAAAAATGTAGAACATATTGATACTGATGTTTTTTTTCATTCTCAAGAAGGCTTATTGCCAGAAAGTGTTGTTGTTCATCAAAATGATGGCCTTCGAACAAAATTCAGCAATCTTAGTCAAGACATACCAGGTTTTCTTGAAGACAACATATTGGTATACAATGAGGACGCGATATCAGATGACCATGAAGAATGTGTAGACATTCTCTTTCAGAAGGATCCCGACCAGCACAAATTGGAACAAAGAGAAGTCCTATATGAAGCTTGTTATTTGAATCCCCAGGACAAGGTATTGTTCCAAGATCCTTTTGATGGAGTATGGTGTGCCATGAATGGTTTTATGTAGAGTTTAAAGAAAAGTTTGAACACTAATATTCAACGGTAAGTAATATGGAAGTGGCCCTTTTTTTTCTCAGCCTACTCAAAGGAGTGAACAAGAATCAATTATTTAGTGATTTACTTGATTGGTTACATTGGGAAAAGTAGTTCACTTAGTGTATATATCATCTCTAAGTTAGATTAGGATAGGTAGGTGTGAAAATAAGCTGAGTACTCTGAGCATTTTTTCAGTTTTATTTCTAGAATGTTGTTTTTTTTTTCAGTTCAAGTGTGTTCCAGACTTATGTTTTGCAGAGAGTGTTTATTTTGAACTAAGCCTACTCAACCATATTAAGTTGCAGATTTGGGATCAGCCCAATGGATGGGCCACTAGTCTACGGTGTTCTTGAAAGCTCCTGAAGGAGCTGGCATCCCTAGATGGAGCCACTATTAGACTCCTGTATTCCACAGTATCATAAGGTGACTGATTATTTTTCGGATCTCCCGTTTTGAAGATAATATTACATGGCTATCATTTATTTTCAAGGAAAATAAGGGAAGCCCTGACTATCTAGCACATCAAAGGAATCAATCTGCCTTTTCAGTTCAGTGGAAAAAGGACAGGGATGGTGATAAGGTGTGATGACAAGCAAAAATTCATTCCTTCCCTCATTTCATTTCATTCACCCTCTTCTTCCCTTCATCTTTATATTTTCTAAAGTTCCCCTCTTCATGTCTTTCAAAACCTTTAAAGTTACCATGTATCAATTTATCTGTAGCCTTGCACCCCACTTTAGGCCACTTAATACATACATATATATCATATATACATATATATCATATAGGTTAAACCTTACCCAGTCCTTACCCTTTCACATTCGCACTTCACACCCCTTACCATTTTTCCACACTCAACCATTTTGACCCTTTACCTTCTCATCGCAAATCGCATGCCGCAAGTCTTAATTTTTACCTCCTCAGCTCATAACAAAAACCTTTAAATGTTGCGATGTGCGATATAACCTAAATGTTGCGATGTGCGATATATCCTAAATGTTTCGGTATGCGGTAAAACCTAAATGTTGCAGTATACGGTAAAACCTAAATGTTGTGATGCGTGATGCGATAAGACTTTAAAATTGCGATGTGCAACACGGGTGGGACCCGATCGCACTTCGAAAATCATAAATTTTAACATTCACCTCCCGTTGTTTATAACAGATCTATGGTGTTGCGGGTGGGCCTGCCTTCTGGCCACGTCACCCTTTTCCCCCATCACACTTCGTACTGCGCAAATATTAGCACTTACCTCCCGCTATTAATATCTAAAAACTTGTGATCTATGATGTTGCTGTGACCCTCACCTCCTTGCCATGTCATCTCACCCCCTATTTCAATTCGCAATTCGCAAGACTTACCTTTTGTAGTTTTTGATTAACCCCTCTAACCCCCAAATTGCGATATATCTTACATGCCTATTCCCACCTCGAGATTTTACCCCACTTCTTTAATCAATGACTCTTTTTTTCTTTCAACCCCCTTCTCCCATTCTAGCTTCAACAAATTAGGGGGGTCTGGAATGGGTGGTATCCCATACCGCTCGTTTGGCTATGTGTCGTTTCTAGGGCTATTCTTCACCCCCCTCTCTAATACCACTTACTACCCTCACCCCCCTCCAAAAACGGTTTTGTTGTTTCAACAAAAACATCACCTCAAACCATTGCCACCACACCACATCCACCAACCACAATCCCTTCATATTTGAGCTTATGGGTTTGTGCACTATTTTTCCACATGGCAGGAGGACTCGGGTGGAACCCAAGAAGGAGTAAAAAGGCATACCGAGGCTGAACGTCAAAAAGAACAGATAGAAAGGATCGAGTTGGGTGTTTTGTGATATAATAGCAGAATCCGAAGGGACAACGAACACATTAGCGCAATTACTGATCCAAGCACCCCATCAATTTAATAATCAAACAACGACTTTTCGAAGATGAAGAGCCAAGGCGTCAGAGCCTTCCTCACCTCTTTAGCATCACACCAGCCAGATTTTGATCATTGTACAATTAATAATGGACTGCTAAAGCCATTGTTACGACCGAACTTATCTTGTCATCGTCTGCATGGTTCCACTTGGTGAAGGTTTAGTTTGATTGTAATTGAAAACTATCATTGTAACAAACAGAGGAACCGACTTAATTTTTTTTATAAATACTACATACGTTAGCAGTATGAAGAAGGCCCTGAAGGGGAAAAAGCCATAGTAATAAATTCTGCTAGTTGTAAGCACTCTCTTTTGGATGAATTAATGAGTATGTTATTTTCCATATTTGTATGTTATGATCTGTGGTGAAGTG